>VXBU01006818.1:0-25283 GCA_013400315.1 Bombycilla garrulus | reverse complement strand
CGCCGCGCCGCCCGCGCCCACGTGTTGCGGAGCTCCGGGACCCCCGGCGCCGGCGGCCGCCGAGCCTGGACGGGCGCGGCTCCTGCGCCGTCCCCGCCGCTCCTCGTCTCCGCCCTGGCTTCGCTGCTGAAGCTTCGGGGGCGCGGGAAGGCGGCCGGGGGAGCCGACAACTGCATTCACTTGTGGACCTGCTGCTGCAGCGCTGAAGTACAACCGCTTGAGAGGGTTAAATCAGCGCAGAGCTCCGAAAAAAAAACGGGCTTCCAGCCAGGTCTGGTGCCGTTCGTGTGTTGCTGCAGTGGGTTTGACGACCTCTTTCCTGGAGACCTGCCCCTCTGCTCCCTCGGAGATTCATCCTTGCTGCGGCACCATCCCCCTGCCCAACCTCTGTGGGCACCCCTGTGCTGCTCCAACCAACCTCCGCTCGCTGAGAGAATTCTGCAAGTCACACCCATGAGTTATGAGCATTTAAGGTGAGCCTCAGTTTCTCATCCAATGCAATACACAGGCTCAAGGTGATCAGGTGCAGCTGCAGAGAAGGTGGAACACGATCTGTTTTTCAGTTTTTTTCCTCCTCTCCCCTTGTGACAGAGGACTGACAAAAAACAGTCAAAAAATTGAACAAACTCAGCAGTGGGGGTGGAGATGCTGCATCTGCAATGAGTTTTACCCCAATGTCAAAAGTCCCAGCAAAGACAATAAACTTAAACTCCCTTTCATACACGAGCTAAGTCACTAAGGTGAGAGATTTAATGAGACAAACCGTAGTAGTTCTCCAGGTGTGCAGCTGTGGTGCACCTACTACCCAATGCAGAAACTCTTTCTTTACACGTGTTTCTTTCCCTGTTGGTTTGGGGTTTTTTTCCCTTTCTTTCCCCATAAAGTCTCTTGGAACATAAAAAAAAAATCCTCTCTGGATTGGGCTGGTCTATCAAGGGGAGGGGTGACCCCAACATTCAGCTAAAACCTCTTTCACTGCCCTTTGTTGGCCTGGGCACCCCTCACCATGGGAGCACTATAAATCTCCACAGTTTTTTCTCTAACATATCTGACGCACAAACCCTGGAGCTCAACTGCCCTCACTGACTCAGCACCACTAAGAACTGCTAACAATCTATCAGCTTTTATCTGTGGCCACCTCTACCAGAAGAGACAACATTACCCCATTTGGGCTGATGGTTCCTTTATTCTCAGCCCATTTTTGTGGCTCAAATATTGGCCACCATATTTAATGTGCCCAGTATCCCAGTATGTGCAATTTCTGCTTTCAAACCACCCAACTCTGTTTATATTTTTAAATAAGATAAATGTAGGTCTGTAGAGACCAACAAGAGCAGCTAGAGATGCCAAGTGCCTAGAACACCTGGAAAAATGCCCATTTCAACCAGTTGCCAGGAGCCAAACACTTAGAAAAAAATTAACTTCAATTTTCTGGCGAGGCACCCACCTTCGAGATCACAATATTCATAGATTCAGAATAAAATATGTCGACAGTCTCACCAAAAAAAAAAAAAAAAAAAAAAAAGTGCCAAACCACAAAACTCCCACCAACCAAAACAGAAGAAACCCCTACCCATCAATGAACCCAATATCCTACTGAATGCAATAAAAATAAGTTATAGCAGCACTAACATACATGGACTATACAGCCATGTGCTAAACCAACTTACCAACTTGCAGCCATCATGTAAGACAGAAGCCTAAAGAGAGACACTCTCAGTTTTCCAAAAGTCACACAATGATTTCACCAGAGTCCACAGATCATTTCTGCCCCACACCTCCAGGTGTACACCCACAGAGTCCTCTAACAAACATAGAAAACAATAAAATGACAAAAGCCCCAGCAACTGGCAACATCTAAGACCCTGCTTTAAAGAACGTGTTCATGAAGACTCTCCAGGAAATGGCTGATGCCCGTGGCTAGAAGGTGGTGGGAAGATAAATCTTGTCTCTGTAGGCAATAGCTTTCTAGCCACGAGCTGGTTTTACTGTGTGAATGAAACACGTCAATCACACATCCAGAGAGGTTCAATACCAGCAAGGAACATTTCCCACTGTTTGTGGATCTCAGTGAGTTACCTGTGATAGGCATTCAGGCTCTGCTCTATTGTATTTCAACAAGGAAGGGCTGATGAACCCTCAAATCCTGGCCCACTTCACTATTTACACATTACCTTGGTTCATCTTTTATAACCCCCTGCATCTCAGGGGACACCTAAGACTGTGCACAACCAAAGTTTTGCAAAAACACTACAGAACATAAAAGTCAACAGAGATAATACACATACTCCATAATATTTTCATTCCCATCAAACATGTCTCTCAACCTCAAGTTCTTAGAAATTTTTTCTCCTACTTTCAGAATTGCAAGATCTAAGATTTCCTGGCTTCTCGCCTTTTTGTAAGTTTTATAGCACCAATAATATATTACTCTGATAATCATTGTATAAATTGATACTATAGCTTGGCTTATTTACAGTAGCACTGCACAAATGTCAAAGTCCTTCTCAAAAAGCTTGCTTTAAGAAGTTAATGCTGACTGCAGAATGGATAAGTGATATACCAAAATGTGTTCTGTTCTGATTAAATGTTCCCCAGGTCCTTTTAAATCTATATAAATTTCATCAATGGTCATAATAATTTTAGTTATTTCCATCAGCTTCAGTGTTAATGCTGAGTCAGTCCTGCAAGCTGTGATTTTAATTCAGGAAAAAAATTCAATTGAGAAAACACTTCAGGATCTGGCCTGTAGTAATATTGATTTTTCTAGTAACATACAAAACTTGAAACACAGAAAAATGTAATTTCAGTTGCAATTGAATCAAGGCTTAGGGGCTTCCTAGTTTTCTTTTAACCAGAGTTTTGCTTTTCAGTAATTTCTTGAAACTTTATCTAAGCATTAAATTTTTGAAACACTTCAAATCTCACTGAAGAAAAATGTATCCACTGAGTTTAGAACAATGCACACGAGCAAGAGAATCGGAATTCATCCTGCAGCAAAACCAGCTGATAAACCTGATCACCCCTGGAGTGACTGGATGCAGTATCTATATACACAGGCCTCTGCTATTTGCTGACATACAAAAACTGCACTGCTTTAATTAGCTTGGCTAAATTAAATGGCACGAGTACAAACATACAGGTGGAGCAAAGAATACTGATTTTATCAAGTGCTGCACAAGAAAATCAATATTTGATACATATATATCCCAGCAGCCATAGTATTATAACTATTTCAGTATGGAAAATCCTTACATTTCTCTGCAAGTCTTCCTTGAAACATTTCTACATATAGATACGCCTGAATTAGTAGTGCCACAGAAATATGTCTGTGCAGATTTTCCTCTTGGTAATGACACAATTATATACAGATACACTTCTGTAGTTATTTAAGCCCTTGAAAAGTTCATCCATTTCAAATCACACTTACACAAGCAATTTTTTTTCTCTAAAGTTGTAGCAAGGATCTCATAAACTTGCTTGGACAGCAATAAATTCGTGTTCAATTTGCTTCACTGCAGAACACTAGGCAAAGTCCCTCCTCTGGCTATTTCCGAGTCTCATACAGCAAAAGGAGAGAAAAAAATATTCTAGAAATCAGAAAGATATGAATAAACAAGACATAAACTAAAGAACTCCAAGATGTTTTGACATCTGAAAAGACATTTTACTTATTTCTTAATAATTTCACTTTCAATAACTCATGTCCCTGAAACATTTGATTCAATGATTCTGAGTCCTTTCTAAACTGGTGGGAAGACACCAGCTCCAAGCACTGGACTCCAGATTTCTGCACATACTTCACTGCACATAGATTTTTAGTAGCAATGAGATTGCTTGAGTACTGTATAAAAACAGACATGGTTTCAGCCTACTGATACAACTGTGCACAAAAAATATGGAGACAAGTCCACAAAATCCATAGTTTAGCCATTAATAAATAGGTAATTGGTGTCATTCTCCAGGAAAAGAAACTAGATTTCCTCTATGTGCCTGCTTCTATTTGGTGCCTGCAATTTGTCTGCCTTACTTAGAATTAAATCAAGTCCAGAGGAAAGAACATCCATCAGTCATAGGCCAAATTACATCAACCAAAGTGGAAAACATTACCAATAAATTGTAAGGGAATGATGAGTTTGTGCAGTTTCTTATACACAGTTTTTTCCTGTGAGCACCATCTTCTAGTCCATGGGTACTTATGAAGTCTACAGAAAAAAAACATTTTGGTAGTTTAAGGGGGCACTCATGCTACTTCTTCATCTCAACCCCATCTTTCACTTCATGTTCTTGGGATTGCTGCAATCTTGTGCAACCCTGTTTACTTCAGTGAGGACCCCCCCTCTCCCGCTCTCTGAAGGAGACTGTACAGGGCTTTTTCTGGTGACTTCCCATGCCTCAAGGGCTATCTGAGCAGGAGCCTAGAGATATGGCAACAAAAAGGTCTGCATTCTGTATGGAATTTTTTAGGGATGTGTGATTCCCACTTTTCCTAAAAATGCTGCAAAACCCCTCCCTGAGGGAATGTGAACCACTTATTTCTAGACTCAATTCTTTGCTCCTCTGTCCTAGTCATCTTCCACACTTGAATTACTTGTTGACAAGTCATCTTTTCATTTGGAACTTGCCTCTCCCATGTTTGAAACAGACAGATCCTGTGCCAAATTGTTCAGCTGGATTGGCTCTGTTCTTTCATGTCTTTCCTTAAATCCATTTTCCCATTGGTAGGAATCTGAGTGGTGAGAATTTCTTTTTGTATCACAGGCATCTGAAGCCAGGCTATTTAAAACATTGCTGTTATGGGAACCAAGGCTGCTAAACAGCCAGAAAAAATCCTGTTTGTATTTAGGTCACAATTTCTTTGC
Source organism: Bombycilla garrulus (assembly GCA_013400315.1). Lineage (NCBI taxonomy): Eukaryota > Metazoa > Chordata > Aves > Passeriformes > Bombycillidae > Bombycilla > Bombycilla garrulus. The sequence continues at coordinate 20,421 of VXBU01006818.1, read as the reverse complement.
AATAATGTAACTTGCTTATTCTAGAAAATGTCATGTAAAGAAATTGGGGTTGGGATATGGAGAGAGATTGGTATTATAAATTTCAATTGAGATAAACCACAAAGACACATAGAAAAAAATTCCTTTTCTTCTCCTGATCACCAGAGTACATTCAATCATTTCTCACTTCTAGTCTAAATTTTAAGGATGGATATGTCTGACTCATTCTGTTTGCCTTCTGCTGTATTTTTCTGATGACTTAAAAATGCTTTCATAATTTATTGCACATAATGTCACACACTGTGCCATTCTAACCGAAAGGACATTAACAATGTGGACACCAACAAAATAACTTTCACCTTTCTAAAGTCACCACCAAGCCTGTAAGTGTTACTTCTACTGCCAAATATTTTCTTGAAGGTTTTGGCTGGTGCGTTTTCCTTTATCGCACTGTCTTTTTTTGGAGACAGAGTCTTTACCACATGCAGGCTGTGATTCTCCAGCTTGAACAATCACCACCAAATTTCACCTCAGTGAACTGGTCCTGAGACACACTGGAGTCAAACAAGTTTCTTCCAGGTGATTATGATTTAATTTGTTTCTCAGCTCTGGCTACTGCTTTGCTCCGTACTTACATTCACATGTGTTGCAGGCCCCTCTGTAGAGTTTGAGAACTGGGAGTAGGTTACAAGGCAGCTCTGACCCTCCTGAAACTCTCTCTGAATGTTTAATTGAAAATGTACACATGAATTCATAAATGACTAAGCACCTGCCTGGAATCTGAAGACTCAATTTAGTTTTCTGCTTTAAGAAGCACTTTTGTGCTCAATTCCCTAAGAAGTGCCTTCATCATAAGCCACAAGATATCCACTCACTTTCTCCTTTTGTGTTAATTTTCCATATTTCTCTCCCCTTAATGTCCTAGGAGCTTTGCATTTGTCCTTGTGGCTATACAAGAAATACACTGTGTTCCAAAATGATGCTGATAAGGTATGCCGAGGTCTCCTTTTCCCCTCCTTTTTGTCTACACAGTTAAAGATAAAGTAGGAAGCTAAGCACCAAATGGTGGCACAGAACCAATGGAAATGGAGACCTAGGTATAAAAATAGAGGGCAAGAATCAAAAGTACAGGCAAGGAGTAATATGAGGAACAGTCACCTTCTTCAGTGCTGAAAAAGACCAAAGACATTTTCTTTAGAGCCTGTCAGTGCCTCTCTTTAATAGGGTAAAGAGATCAGGTTTATTATTAAAGGCTATACAGGTACCCAAGTCCTGTGGATTGCCTCTCTTGAAACCACATGCTGAGTTACATCTATTACCTTTGTTTATATTCCCTGCTTCCTTCTAAAGTGTCACTTTGAAGTTAACAACCTAAATCTGAATCGGCCTCGTTTGGATCTAACAAGGAACTGGAATTTGGTAGGTTTGAAAGCACGTGTGTTAACGATGACCTGAGTTTGCCTTTGAGTCTGTTGGAAGTATTGACTGTCAATGCCCTAATTGTAACCTGCACACCTTGTGCTGGATCAGATTTTGCTTTTTGGGAGGTTGGTGTTTTCTCCTCCTTCATTTGCACTTTTCTTTCTTGCTCTCCTGCTCACTAATGACTTTTCCAGGTTTGTTATATTTCCTAATGACATCTCCATGAATTCTCTTAGTTCATGAACGTGCATCAAGCAACAGAATGATAAATTTAAGTAATAAAAGCAAATCTGAAGTATTGATTTCAATGCCTAATTTACTGAGACCTGTATTTGGACAATCATATTCAATTGAGAGCCACAAAACAATAATGTGAAAAATCTCCTTTCCTCAGCAGCTGCCTGGCTAAGGTACTAACAGGATCACCCCTTGTACTGAATGGTTAATTCATGCTTTTGTTATTCACAGATACTTTCACTGCAACTTCCTCTTACAAGCCTGCCTAATCCATCATTAACACTTCTAAAATGTTGCAGACCTTTCACTGAGAGAGAGAGAGAGCCCAGCCCAGACTCACCAGTCTCACATCTGCTGCCACTCTGCCTCCTGGTATTTTCAAAACAGCAGCTGAAGCAGGCATTAACCTATTGACCTATAACTGTGCTGGAATATCAAGTGCATTCTCTCACCAAAGCACACCTTCATGCTACTTCAGTCCCATGTGACAATTTAAATGGGACTTAAGTGTTTTGTGCTTATTCCCTAGACAGAAATGCCTTCCAAAACACATTCACTGCAGGCACTCCAGGCAGCCCAAGATACGGATAGAAAGCTCAGATGCACAACTGGAAGATGGATGGATTATCCAATGTGTTCACGTTGGTCAAAATTTTTTCTAGTCCTTTCTTGCTCTGTGATACTTAGAATGGTTTGAGTTGGAAGGTGCCTTAAAGCTCATCTCACTCCACCCCCCTGCCGAGGACAGGGACACCTTCCACCATCCCAGGTTGCTCCAAGCCCCATCCAACCTGGCCTTGAGCAGCAGAGAAGTGATGGGTAGATTTCCTGAATCTAAAATCAGACCCAAAATGCTCTTATACTGAGTAGTACAGAGCTGCCCTAAATTTCTCAAAATAATAGAACAAGTTCTACTTAACCAGACTTAAAAGTGGAGCAATGACTTTCCCTTTCAAGACTGTGTTTTAGAATTAACTGCTTGATCGCTCTTTTCTTGAGGTTGGACAAAGTCAATGTCAACTTTGCCAGGAAATTAACTACAGCTATGCTTTTTAAAACATAGAAGTGAAGCAAATCATGACCTCTACCTCTGGCTGGTACAGTCAGACAGAAGTCCCAAACTTTCTGCAGCCAGAGGCTCAGCCATCACCAAGCCAGAGAAGGCAAAGCTGTTGATATATCATGGAAATTCCTTGCTCTAGAATGGATGAGCAACCGAAGGCACAATGAAAGTGGTGCTCTGGGCTTCCAGCACAAACACAGGCTGGGTACAAGAGGTTTTCACCACACCTGCCACGACACACAAGCCAGATATGGTGGGGAGTGAACCTCTGCACATCTAGTTCCAGCTTTTCATGGCGGGCTCAGGATTAGTCACTGTTTGGATTTGCAATCCTCTGCATGGTGGGAAAGAAGAAACTTGACCCCAAGGACAAATAGAATCACAGAATATCCTGAGCTGACCCAAAAGGATCACTGAAGTTCAACTCCTGGCCCTGCAAAGGACATCCCAACAACCCCACCCTGTGCCTGAGAGTGTTGCCCATTTAAACACTTCCTGAATTCTGGCAGTTTTGGTGCCTCAGCCCCTGCCCTGGGAGCCTATTCCAGTGCCCAACCACCCCCTGGGTGAAGAAAATTTTCCTAAACCTGCCCTCCTGTCACTGGTCACTAGAGACCAGCGCCTGCCCTCCACAAGGAAACTAAAGTGCTGTGAGGTCTGCCCTCAGTCTCCTCTTCCCATCTTTTCTCTTCTTGGGGAAAATCTCCATTGCAGAATCCACACAGCTTTTAGCACAATTGGGAAAGGCTTTGCTGAGCAACACAGGCAAACACCCAAGAACCCTCTGCTCCTCCCCCCTTTGCAGCCGCATTTTCAGCTGCAGATCTTCTCCTGCAGTTCTGGTACACGTGCCACATCTCATGCAGCCAGATAGAAAATTAAACCCCTTCAACTATTTTAAAGAGCAGCTGAGAGCCATAAAGGAGGCAGGAGGGGATTAAAGTACAGACTCCATTAAACATACTGAATATGTGAGGATTTTTTTAAAAAGACCAGTATTCTGCTCCACAGCTTTCTGTATTTCATGTGTCTGCACGGGAATGGCTAAGTAAGGAAAGTAGGGCAGGAAAATATTTCATTTTGTTTGCTAATTCTCAGCAGTCATTTCTGAGCTTAGAAGATTTTTACTTCAAATCCTATTACAAAAAACCCTTCTGCCCAAACTGTGCTGTTCTTGGACTATTTATAACCTATAGCTACATATATGATGGGCAAAATGTTAATACTGCAGATTCTGCTGATATTATCTGACCTCAGGACACATCCCATTGATTTCCTTACTCAGCAGAACCAGGAGCAGCATTTGGCCATGACTTACACTCTCTGCTAAATGATTTTGGTTTATATTTGTGTTTCTCTGCAGGGTGCTGGCACACAGTGGGATTCCACACCCTCCTTGCTCCCAACTCTCTCCTAAACAGACACACAAAAGCTTGGATTTTTTTTCTCTGTTGATTTGGAATCTATATTCCAGCCATTTTATGCCCTTTACTGCACTTTACAATCTCATTCATACTTAATAAGGTTATCAGAACAGCATAGAGGATTGGATTCCAACTGTGCACTTCCAGGTAGTATCTGATAATGTACCAAAATAATCTGATAATAATTCTATTTAAAAATAAAAAAAAAAGCCCCAGCAACAATTTAGCTTCCTCATTTCTTGTGAATACTTTATCAATAGTTTATTACCTCTAACTAATCTGAGTTTTTCCTGTCTGCAATCCATGGTATTTAACTTGCACCAATTTACTTTCTTTCCTTTTGCATGCAGAGATTTGCAAAAAATATATATATTTAGGATTAGTATAAAAGCAGTATGACTCTAAATGTGTGCAAATGTTCAAGCACACAAAGAAAGTACAAAACAAGGAATAACAGGAAAACAATGCAAGAATTGCTAGAGAGGACCCTATATGAGGTTTTAATCCAAATGAATGAAGAGGAAGAAAATTACCTAAAATAAGGTGTAACGAAGATGGAGAAGAGAACTGGAGCCTTAAGATGCACAGGGGAGAATACAAGAGAACTGTGAAATTCAAGAATTTTACTTAAGACCATAAAAGGTGAAATGAAACAATGATGCAAAAGATCCCAGACAGCACCCATTGCAAATGGGCATCAATGACAAGTCCCAGATCAGTCTCCTGTCACAGCTGAATGAGACTGTGAGCCATGACAGCCAATGTCTCTTGTCCCAAAGCATTGCACACAAGTGACCCTGGTCACCAGTGACCATCAGGAACTGATGCTTGGTACTATGTGCGTGTGAGCGTGCAAAATCTAGTAAGAAAATGAGTGAGAGTGGGATTTGCAGAATGAAATCACTTTTCCCTGCCACAGGATCTTGCAATCACTTCTGTAATCCTGATTTTCTACATAATAATTCCAGATTCTTCTGTGCAAGACTCAATTTGCACAGACCCTGAGAGGGGTAAGAGTTTAATCTGAAAGGATGAGATGGATGCCAGAAGATGCTGTGAGCAATCAAGTTAAAACAAAAACACAGACAACACTGTGTGGAGGGGCCCGGAGAAGAAAAAACAATAACGGTTTTTACAACCCAGAGAGACTTTTGGAAAGGGATGAGGCACAGCTGTATCAAATCTCTGCTCCACCTCCCTACCTACACACCTCTCACCAGTCCTCAGCCTCTAGCACTCACTGCTGCTATTGCTGCTGGAGAACAGAACCAGCTCCAGGCAGGGTTGCAAGGAGCAGAGCAGGAGGGAGATGAGATGGGAGCAGTCAGCAACATCCCTCAGCTCATTCCCTGGATGGGCACAGCGGCCGAGAATGAGGCAACAGTGAACAGATTTTACGAAATACAAGAACTGTCACATCAAACACTGCGTTAAAAAAAGATCTGGCTGCACAGCATGAAAAATACGCTGTGTTGTACAGGCTGACAGGTACATCTCAGGGTGAAACAGTGGCCAAGGTATTAAAATGATGGTGGATAGCCACTGATCACAACTGTCCAGTTCAGGACCCAGCTTCAACCCTGCTGTGATAGCTTTGTCAGATTCACCAGAGCAACAAGTTCACTCGGATTTACAGCATCTGAGAGTTCTTGGAAAGGGAAACAAAGAAAAAGGGAGATGCATGTATGAGGTGGGGCAGATTATGATCAGAAACCCAGAGGAAGACCTGAGAAGCAGTGGCACTCAAGCAGCAACAAGAAGGGGAAAAAAAGTACCCTTGAGCTAAACTGGGGCTTTAGAAATCAAGACAGAACAAAACTGAGATGGATGCAGAGGCAGTTGATCACATGCCATAAAAGCAGGAAGTCAGGGGAGCTGGGTTCTGTTCACTGTTAAATCAGGGACTTCATGATTTTTGGCAAGCATCTTAATTGGTTCCTAAGATGTCAGCAATATCTGGGCTCAAATGGCCACAGCAAGGATTAAAGCACTACTGCAAAGGATACTTGGGTAGCCTCAAGCAATAAGGTACATATGCACATGTATAATTTATTATTTGCACTAGGTGCTGAAGGAAGATAAGTGTTTAGGGATTTGTAAGTAAGCATTAAGCAAATCTGTTTTCAAGCTTCCCTTTGGAATTCTTAAAACCTCAGTGTCACAAAATATTTATGGTTTGAATTTAGTAAGACTTCAATATTTGTTTCCCTGAGCATGAGAGTCCTTTACTGAATGGATCAGAGCGATTGACCTAATGAAATATTCCTTTAAAAGCTGGACTACATCCGGTGTTTAGCATGAGCCAGTGCTGTAGTATTAATGCAGAATTACCTTATGCATTTTGCATGGATCATACACGTGGCAAAGCCGAACATTTTTGTGTTCTGAGGGAAGCCCACACTGTGTGTACCTGTTCCTGCAGCAGCAGGCAGTGGCTGAGGGATGCAGAGGACAGGGCATCCTGCCTGCCCCTCAGCTGCTCCTTCCAGAAGGGCACAGACCTCCCAGCCTTCCAGAATGCATCTGCTAGCCCTGGTACACCTCAAATGACACCAGACTTCCAGCTTTTAGCAACTCAGCTGAGCTCAGCATCCTTCCATCGCTGGACAGAAAAACCACAGCAGGACATGTGAGCCTCTGAGTGATAAGCAGGGATGATGATACCAAATGTACTCACTGAAATCAATCCCCTCTCCTTGTACTAATCAAAACATTGTCCTCCACGAGAAGATAAAGCTGCAGTGTCTCAGCATGACTCCTTGCATTTGATATTCCTTGCAAACTGTGCTCTTTGGAGACGGATTTTAGGATTGTGCATTTGGAATACCGACTACTATCGCCACATGGTTAGGAAAAAATCTAAACTGATGTTCAGCAGCATCAGTGTACCTCCTGGGTTTCTTTATCACTCTGAATAGTGGTTAAAGACAGAGCTCAGAGGCCTTCAAATCCAGTTCACTGAGAAGAACATATCCCCCCAAGCCATTCCCATGGTGGTCAGGGGAGGCACTTCTATGGAAACAGAGGCAGAAAATCAAAGTTTATAAACAAAATCAAGGTTCATAAGAAGACAAAAAGCAGTGTGGTTCTGACTGCTGGTTCAGTGAGAACAGGAGACTGGGTCTGGTCCCTCTCTCAGGTGTTTATGTATTTTAAATCAGAGTGAAATGTGAAAACATTTCTGAGGGCAGGAACTAGACCTCAGGAGGAGGTAAGGAAAAAGAGACAAGCATAGGGGAGGACAAAATAAAAAGAGAGGAAAAGAGGCTTTGAAAAACAGGGAGATACAAAAATCCATATTAGTATCATCTGGGTACTTGACCTTTTAACCAAGAACACAATTGTTATCTTTCTGCTGTAGATACACTTGGAGCAATTTTGACATTGTATTTTCACCAAAGACTTTCAGTTCTCCTTTAATCCTTCATTCAAGAATTCTGGCACTTAAATTCACCCACAATGGGAACTCTGCCAAATTTTTAACACTGATGACTTATTTTCTGGTCTTTTTACACTGCTGAAATACAAAAGCCTGTACAACCTTCAGCCTTGCTAGAATCTCTCTGAAACAAGGCATCTTCACTCCAGGTAGAAGTATTAGAAGAAAATAGCTGTTAGATTTCTGAGGTATAAAATATTTTATCTATTATCTTCCATTGGGATACATCTGTTTAATTACTATGCTGTTGCATCGTGCAATTAGTTAAGCTGTTTATTTATGCTCATCTTTGATACTTAATTTATTCACTTCTCTTCGTTTCTTACACTCCTTGAATATTTTTCTAGTGACACTGTGAAACAGGCTGCCACAGACAAGGGACTGCCTTCAACAGCACCCATGTACAGGACTCACATTTCTAAACTTTTGTGCTAAAATTAGGGTTCCTCCTCTTCCCTGCACCGTGGTCCCGGGCTGGGCACTGTGTTAATTTTTGGTTTATTTTTTTTCCTCCCAATCCTCTGTCCTCAGTTCCAGCCCCAGCCTCAGTTTTGGTCTGGGCCACAATCATACAACTGCAATTATCAGAAGGTCCTGCCAGCGCCTGGCTGGATCAGGTTCTGCTGGCAGGACTCAGAGGGAGCTGAGCTTTCCAGCTCCTGCGATGATCCACCAAGCGGAGTGAACAATAATTTCTCAACTGTTTGTAACTCAGCCAACCTTAGCAGCTCTTAATGGCTATCAAGCATGACACAAAAGCCACTTTGCAACAAATACCAAGTCCTTCTTCCAAAACATACTTCAACAAGACATTCAAAGGAAAGATCAAACACGTTCCACATCAAAAGCAGCGTGGACAGCAAAGGAAGGGATTCTGCTTCTCCTGTGGGCTCTGGTGAGACCCCACCTGCAGAGCTGCCTCCAGCCCTCGGGTCCCCAGCACAGGAAGGTCAAGAACCTGTTGGAATGAGTCCAGAGGAGGCCACCAAGCTGATCAGAGGGATGGAGCAGCTCTCCTATGAGGAAAGGCTGAGAGAATTGGGATTGTCCAGCCTGGAGAAGAGAAGCTTCAGGGTGACCTCATTGCAGCCTTCCAGTACCTAAGGGAGTCTAAAAGAAAGATGGAGAGAGACGATTTGCAGAAGTACGGAGTTACAGAACAAGGGGGAATGGCTCCCAGTGCCAGAGGGCAGGGCTGGATGGGATATTGGGCAGGAATTGTTCCTGTGAGGGTGGGCAGCCCTGGCACAGGGTGCCCAGAGCAGCTGTGGCTGCCCCTGAATCCCTGGAAGTGCCCAAGGCCAGGCTGGACACTGGGGCTGGGAGCAACCAGTCTGAGAAATGACCAAACTGTGCAGTCAAACTGGTCTAACAGGTCCCACCATCACCACCCTGAGATACCTGAGGATTTCTGTGATGACAGGGTTTCCATGCATCAGACCAGTTTTGTGGTAAGCGTGAACAAAGCCTAAAAAGCTGAAAAGGTTTTATTCATTCATTAGTGGACAGAGCTGAAAATACAGAAATCTGTGGCTCCAAGACCACCAACTGCAATTGCTTTCATTAAATAAAATAGAACAATTTAAAGTTGCTCATATTGTTGAACTTCACTTCATCAGTTACTGAGGTGGGAGTTCTCTTCAGATGGCACATTAACCTATCCTTTGGTTTAAGCAAAATATCTCCCATAAAAAACAAAGATTTGGTCCTGGAAACAAATTTAGACTGGATCTTTGAATCCAAGATGCTACTGTTCACAGTAATTGCTGCTGGTCCATTTTCCCTCTGTTAAAGTATTTTGAAAAACAATCCTTTTGGAAGAATTATTACTACATTAAAAATGCATGATATTAAGTGACTCATCACTATTTATAATAGTAACTAAAAAGTGTCTTCGAGGCAGAACACTTTTATACATAAAATTCCACAAGTTTATTGGAAGCAAACCAGGTTTGAGCATTAGCAGTAGCCAAATATAGACTTGGAACAGTCTAAATATTCAGCATTAAGGTTGGTAAATAGAATAATTCTGCTACCTTTGAGGTGACTGGAAACCCTGGGTACAGAGATGTAATAAGTTATGAGATAATGCAATATACATTTGTTTGAGATTGTTAATGTGTTTGAAATGGCCACAAATTATGGAGATTTTCCAGACTGCACACATAAAACACTTACGCCAAGACTCTGATTAATTTAGAGCCAACATTTTTTTAACAAAGGAGAAAAAATGTGTCAGTGTTTTCAGAGGGGAAAAAACCTACAACAGAATTGTAGCTATTGTAACTCCAGCCTTGTTCTACTTCTGTTCTAACAGGATCTCTGTTCCACAGAAGTTGTTAGGAGGGAGTAAGGACATTTAAAGTCATCTTTTGTTTTCTAAATGTCTTGGGCAGCCATTATCTTCCTTTTTTTTTCCACCCAGTCAAGTTTGATCCAATACTGTCAGATTTACAAGTTTTCCGGGAACCTCAATTACCTACATTATCACATTTCCCCCCTCTCCTAAATGAGAATACAAACAAAACAGAAGAAAAAACACTTGGTGATGAACTATTAATTCATAGAATGGTGACAGCTTGATAGGTTTGGATTTTATTCAAAAACATCTGGATCTCTTTGAGCAGGTTGAGTGAAGAAAACCTTTGTTCATAAAACATGACATGACAATGGTAAAAGCCCCCCCCCCAGACTAAGAGCTCCAAAGTGAAAATATTTCTCAGTGCACATTTGTATTCTGCAGCTCTATTCTGACCACGACCACACTGGCATCTTTCCATGTTCTGTATTAGCTCAGGTTAATTTTTCCTGTAGTTTTTTAAATAAGGTGAGAGCCATTAAAGAGGGGGAATGCCTTGTAGAAAAGCACAGTGCTGTAAAAGAGAAGACAGGAATTTGCTAATTCTAATCCCTGGACAAATATATAATAAGATTAAAACAAAGATAAAAGTGCAAATAGCAGCCCTAAACCAACAACCCCAGACCCTTTGAAGCTATTCCAGCTGGCAACTTTGACTACACAAACCATTTTCTGGGGTGATTTTATTTCACCAGCCTCAAAAAGGTGAGATAAGGTAGTAGTTCTATCTCCTCGGACTGCAGGGAAGAAATCACTTCCTTTTTCCACCAAATCTCCTTCCAACCAATATGACATTGAAAATAAATAGCTTTAGAGATTGATTATTTTCAGGGTATTTGTGGTTGTTCACTAGAAAACAAAACCAAACACACATAGAGCAATAAAACAAATCCAAACAAGTGAAGTATTCACTTGGAGGAATATATATAGATAAAGGAAGTGGCACAGGCCATATTCCACAAGATTACTATTCTACTAAGAACAAAATGGAGTCAACTTCTGCATTAAGGACAACACACAATCACAGGCTGCTTGAGGCTGGAAAGGATCTCTGGAGATTCTCTTGTCCAACCCCACTTCCTAAGCAGGGCCAAGCAAAGCAGGTTGTCTGGAACCACGTCCAGATGACTTTTGAATATCTGGAAGGATGAAAACCTGCAGGATGAAACCTGGGCAGCCTGTGCCAGTGCTCAGCATCTTCACAGTGGAAAAAACCCCAACCAACAAAACAAATTACTTAAGCTTAGACAGCATCCTCCTCTTTTCGTCTCACTGGGCACCCTTAAAAGGGCCTGGTTCTATTTTCATTCAGTAATGAGATCCCCCCCAGCCCCACAGCCTTCTCTTCTCTTGGCTAAAAATCCCAGCTCTGTCTTTCCACATATGAGAAAGGCTTCAGCCCCTTTAACTTCAAGGTGCACCACCGGCCTCCAGTAGCTCCACTTCTGCCTTTTCTTGAAATCACAAAGCTGAAAAACTAAATTCAAGCTTTTATTGAAATGTCTTCATACTACAGGCATGATCACAATCCTGCAAATATTGTATCATGTAATGAAAACTGCTTTAACCGTAAGGATATTGCACCAATCTCCACATAACTTTTGGCTACAAAGCAGAACCTAAAAGCTGTCTGAAATTCATTCCCAAGACACAAACAGCTGTGTAGCCCAAAAGATGAAGAGCCCACTCAACTGTAAGGCTTCCCTGCTCCTTTGCTTCTGACCCCAACAAAGGAATTGGAAAAGGTCAAGAAGTAACACCACAGAGCCTTTTGGAATCAATACCTTCGGGTTTTGTGAGGGAACATCATAAACTTTGATTTTGCAGGCCAGAGGTGCAAAGACGTTTGACTTTTGCAGAGTAAGAAAGAAGTAAAAAGCCACTAAAAACAGTGTCAAGACCCCTCAGACTGGGACCAGCCATGGGGGAGATGGAAGAACTAACAGATCAAAATATAAAAATTATTCCTTTGGAGAAGAAAGAATCCAAAGAACAAAAATATGTTCATTTTCCTTAGAGAGACTGCTCAAAGACTAGAGGCTTCAAACCTTTTTTTTTTTNTAACTGTACCTTCTTTCTATGATATTTAACTTCCATTTGCCTTATTGGTCAAATTTGCTTTTATTCTCCAAATGCCTCTGACAGCACCAAATCTTTGAGCTATTGCCCTGCCTGTTGTTTCTTTGGCTTACAAATTCTCCACTAAATACCTTAATTCCCATTGCCTGCTTGCCCCCTTTTCAGTTTGGATGCTGGATTTTGTTGTCACTCTTTTGATTAATTCTGATTTTAAATAATCTTCAGCAAGTCACAACTCCTTTTGTTATTTTGAAACAAGCAAGCTGTAACCCCAGAAATACACAGAATTAACAAAGTTAGATTGAGCCACACTAAAATCCAGCAGCTTGTCTCCAATGGGAAGCAGAGGACTGATACAAAAATATGGCAGACATGGACCAATGATCCCCTAAAGCCACCATCCCATTTGATGACAAGTAATCTGTTTTTTTACAATTAATTTATCAATTTAATTGGTTTTTTTACAGTTTTCCTCTGTTTTCAGTATCTTCAGTGTGACACTGAATATGTGACAAATTACTCAAAGGAACAGAAATTGCTGTCACCAAGGAAGAACCAAAACACAGAGAGTTAAAAATCCTCAATTCCCCACTACCAGGTTTCCATCATAGATTTCTGAAAGAACTGATAAATAAAAGCATAGGAGTGAAGAGAATTTGTTTGGCTTAGTTTGTTGGATTTTTTAATATAAACCTGTCAAGTCTGAAGTAGAATAATCTCAATGAAGAAAAACAATTGCAGATATTAACTTAAAATTGTGAAATCCAGCCTGTGTGACCCATTTCCCTGTTTGTTTGGATACAAATTTGGAGGAAGGACTAAAAGAGAAATGAAGGTACACTGAAAAGGAAGGAAAATAGTCATAGATTTATCAAAGACAATTTACTGGACTGGTTTTCAATTCTCTTAAATAGAAACAAACTGAAATTCATCTCATATATTCTTATTTTACTAAAATATTGAATACAGTGCAGCATTGAAAAATTTAAAACACAAGAAGTTGGGCTATTCTAACAACAGTTCCAAAGGACAATCATATGGAATCTTCACTTCAAAGTCTGGATATCTGTCAAGATATCCATCATTCATTTACTCTCAGTGCTGTCTGTAGGTTTTGTTTAAACTCATAGAACAAAGATGAACAGGATGATTTGTTCTGAGCAGGTGACTAAGACATTTTAACATCTAAGGCTCAAACATCAAGCATTTAGATGGGTGAATTTGTCCAGAAGAAACATCTTGGTTCAATCCATCCACCTCTATCCCCAAAGAAGTTCTGCAATAATACCTTTGTGACTGATTAATCAATTTATTAAAACCATGGAGGAGGTAATTAGCCTCCCAAGAAGAATCAGGTGATGTATTCACTATGACCTGGGCAAGGAAGTATTTTTGTCTACATAGGAAGTTCTTTGAAACATATATAAGTCTGGTCACATATTTGCAAGAAATACATATCCAAAAATTAAAAACTGATGGTGAGAAGGGATATCAGCATAATCAGATGAGTGCAGAGGTGACTATAGGAAAAAAGACTGAAAGAGAGAACTTGTTTAGCTTGGTAAAACAAAGGCTAAGAAAGGATGTGGCTGCTTTCTAAGCCATATATGAAGCAAAATGTAAAGTGGGAAAGAACTACTCACACTAAAAGGGAATTGCTGGCACAAAATCAAAAGTCTACAAACTCATAGCAAAGAACCATTGGCAAGATGTCAGAAGGGCATTTCAAAGCCTTGGAAGAATAACTTTCCAATAGGAATAATGGGCACAGCCTAGTGAATTTTTAAATTAAAATTATTATTTTTACAATTAAAATTTAAATATTTGAATTTCAATATTTAAGATTAAATTGTGACTGATACAGGAAAGGACTGGGCTTGATCTAAATTATGTTTTCTTGTGTTTTGCTTTCATACAGGGATTACACTTCCTCAGCCCACATCACCATCCAACCTCATCCTTCCCTTCCCCTTATCCATCTCCAAATACAATCACATTAATCTCCACATCCCCTCAAGCTTTGTCTCAACCAGCTCCTCCTGTCACTCTCCCTTCCCCTACCTCCAAACATAACACTCCAAAGCAGGCAGCAGCCAAGCAAAGTTTCAGCCCAGGCATTTGCAGAGTTTACAGGACTCATTGCTCTTTTGCTGACCACATCCTCCTTTGTGGAGGTAATTGGAGTGGGCAGAAGGAGGCACTTTCCCTCGCTGAATTTCCTTCGATCATTGCTCATTCTAGGATTTTCTTGGCCTGACCCCAAGAGTAACCTTCGTAGCCAAGAAATCTTCCTAAAAACTGAATTCTTTTAATGTGGACATAAAGACTGCTGGTTCTAGACAGGTTGTTATTAGCACTGACAGGAAGAATTGGGAAGATGCTTCACATTTGACTGTTGTTCCCATCAGAATGAGGCACAGGGAGGGCTTGCACACACATCTGATCTCCACTTGTGTGAGGAAGCCACTGATTGCCTGCAGCAATCCAGCCTCAATTGCCAGCCTGTCTCAATGGAAGTGGATCCATTTTTGTCACAGGAAATACATGCCATGTTGTGCAAAATTATTCCACTCCCATTATAGTTTAGCAAGAAAAATTCTCCACTGCAAGGTCTATTTTCGGGGGTAACCTAAATATCGAATGCCAAGTCACTGAGAGGTCACTATGCTCTGAATGTGGAAATATCTCACAGGCCTTTTGTGAAGCACAATGGGCAACACAAGCAAACAAAAGAACGGGAGCAATCCACGGCTGCATGACAATCCCAGGAATCAGTCAGGGAACCACTGCTTACTTTAGTAACCACTTGTGCCTTTGTCTCTTGTGCCCGGCTTTTCACCTCACTGCCATTTATGCCATGCTGCAGAAAGACACAACAAAATACTGAAAAAGATACAATTACAGTTTACTCTACTGCTTTTATGGCCATACACAGAGCTATTTATAGCTCTAACCCAAATAGAAAATATAAAGCACAAATGGGTCTCATGCGTCTGCATGTGTAAAAACATTCAAGCCTATTGTTTAATTCAGTAGCAGAAGCAGAACAAGAATAAAGAAATCAATCTAAAGTCTGAAATACACCTAATTTCTGGAAATTCAATTAAATTTACAAGTATGCAGACCTTTTTCTATCCTACACGTACTGAAAATTGTAATCACCTCATTAATGTAAGAAACCCAACAAAATAAAAATCGCGTCTATTTAAATTCTGCTAAAATTGTAATTTTTAAATACTTTTCAGTGCTTTGAATTATAACTAAGAAGTTGCTCCTACTGCCTTTTAAATATTTGTTACTTTCTTTTTGTTACATTTACATTCTTAGGGAGCAATACAAACACCTCTCATCAAAACCTCAAAGGATCATGTAGATTTATATTTTTAATTCCATAAGAATTAATCTGAAAGCACTTACAGACTACATTTAGTCAATATCAAAAATTAAATTTTAAATTTTTAAATGAGAATTTCTAATGGTAGGTATCTATATCTACATCATCTATGGATATATACATATATATATACATATACATATATAATAATTATTTATATATATATATATATGTATATAATTGTCCAGCTCAAATGCCACTGGAATGATCAGCACCAAATTAATAATAGCCAGCATGATTTTGGTTTCATGGGAAGGTGGATTTTTACAGGCTCTGCCTCTTCTTCCCCACTCAGCTCAATTAATGCAAAGCCTTTGGACTTTCCAGATAAGCCAATATCTGTGGTTGCCCATCTCTGAGTATCAGAAGCCAAGGAAATAAAATTGCCAAAGATGACATCTGGGATTTATTTTTCCCACTATCAAAAGCTGCAAAAAGGTGTCTCATGTTACAAGTTTAAAAATTCACCGGAATGACTGAAATACAGCAAGATGTAACAAGACACTTTACAGTTGTTCTGATTATGGAGATTAGGGATACTTAGGCATTTTTATTATTATTTGGTTCTTTAATGTGTTGGTAACTTTAGTTTCCAGATTTTTTCTCAACTGGAAGAAAGAAATTAGTTGTGATAGTTTTCTGAGGGTTTTTATTTGGGTTTTTTTGTTGTTGTTCTGTCATCACTGTTATTAGTTTTTGCAATTATGATCTACTCTCCAGCCCAAGTTACACTCCCCAGACGCTGTCAGAGTTCTTGCAGACCCCTTCTGAGTCAAGATATTGCCAAAACATTTTTACCTCCCCATTAAAAAGGTTCTAACTCAACTTTTTTTGTTTGACAGATCCTCAAATAATCAATGATATTCCCAAAGTATCCAATGCATTAGGTAGAGATCTTTCTCCACACGCTGTCCACTGTCATTTTTCTAAACTCTACAGTTTCTTCAGGAAGAACAACAACTCTTCTGGTCTTGCAAGACCTAGGGATTCCACACAGCCCTCTTTGAACAGTGAGAATCCCACAACACCTGCAACCCTCTGCTGCTAAGAGAACAGAGTCCAAAACTGATTATGACTGATTAAGTCCTAGGAAAACCATCATGTGTAAATCAAATCTGGTCAACACGTAAATGAGAAAAGGCATGATGAACTAATTGTATAGTTAAGAGCAAATTGAAATCTTTTGAGAAGGGAATCTTTATAAAAATTCACTGCTTGGAAATTCAGGGGTTACAAACCAAAATTTTATATAGTTTAATGCGTATTTCAATATCTAAAGAAGTTTTCTAAGCTTACATCAAGGTTCATAAAGGGGCTGAACATTTGCATATATTTAAAGGTACAATAAAGATTTCAAAGGTGAAAATAAACTTAATTGCTACAAATTTAGGACAACCTCTAATAATTGTAAACTAGAATAAAAAACAACAGCAGGAAGCAGATTACACCATGTCTGTCCAAGCTGAGTTCCAACATTTCCCTTAGAAACATCTGGAGTAGCTCTTACAGACACAGAGTGCTGGCCTGGACAGACACAGCGATGGTTGACTACTGTTATACACACCAAGGAACCTGACAGTCTGCAGGCAAAACACCTCAAAACTTCATAAAAATATAAAGATGATTCACAGGACCTATTAAAAATAGATACAAGAAAACTGAGTCTTGGACGAGTAACACAGCAACACCCAACAGATTAGGCCTGCAGACACAGCCCACCTTGTAGCCCTACACTGTGATCACAGGAAGATTTTTTCTCCTGCTAAATCACTCATCACACTACTGAGAAGAAACTAGCTTGGTCAGAGGTCCAGAAGAGTATTATTTTAGATTCACAAAACCTATGGATTGCTTGGAAAGTGAGATGAGCACTACAAGTCACATTTCCTAAAGAGGTGCTGGATATGGAATTACAGCTATTCCACCACAGAGTTACTTTAGGCATTGCAAACCAGCATGTTGGCTCAATAAACTACTCCCCCCTCAATGAAAAGAATCTCAGGAATGTCAGGGTAGGGATAAAAAAATATTTAAAAAAAAAATCATAGACTTTACACAGGGTATCTTAGAACCATCCATTGATTGAAATCTTGCATGGACTCTTATTACGCCCCTGCTTAGCTCAATGAAGACAATGGCTTGGCTTGCAAGGTATTTAGTTTCCACTTGCACCTTCACCTGTAGTTGTGTCTGAAGGTCCCTAATGTTTATAGCAGGAAAAAAAAAATCTCTTTTGTCATTCCATGACAACATTTCAGCCAAAGAGATTCTTGGCTTTAGGAAATATATAAAAGAAGCCGAAATCTCCTCCAGGTGCCATGAATTGACACCCGTTTTCCTGCAGATGTCCTCAGTATGTTCTGCACTGAGCAGCCTAGTGCAGACACAGGACCACGTGCCTGGGAGAAAAAGAGTGAAAGGAAGAAGCACTTACCACGAGGA
Source organism: Bombycilla garrulus (assembly GCA_013400315.1). Taxonomy (NCBI): domain Eukaryota; kingdom Metazoa; phylum Chordata; class Aves; order Passeriformes; family Bombycillidae; genus Bombycilla; species Bombycilla garrulus. The sequence continues at coordinate 2,583 of VXBU01006818.1, read as the reverse complement.
CAGCACTCAAGCGGTCACTTTGGACCTGCTGCACTTGGATGCAGGGTCCTGGCACCTGTAACCTCAAGCCACCAGGAACATTCCCAGCATCTCCATTTGGGATGCTGCTGTTACTGGGCCCAAGACCTACAGATGCCCTGTACAAGTAGGTGTGAGTGAGTTTGCCCACACCAGTGACCTCCAGCATGTCCGGTGGCAGGTGGGAGCTGGGCAGCATGTGCACACTGTAGCAATACTTTTTGTAGTCGTCGGCTGGGCAGCAGCAGCCATTGCAGCAGCAAGTCTGGCAGCGGCACAGGCGGACGACAGCGAGGAAGAAGACGAACGCTGCGAAGATGAAGGAGACGCAGGCGAGGGAAACGATCAAGTAGATGTTGGTGGCGTTGAGCAGCGGCAGCGCCTCCCCGCTGTCATCAAAGTCCGGCAGCGCCTGGGGCAGGGTGTCGGCCAGCAGGATGCCCACAGTCACCGTGGAGGACAGCGGGGGCTCCCCGTGGTCCCGCACCACCACCACCACCTTGTGCTTGAGAAAGTCGGTGGAGCGCATGGAGCGCGTGGTGCGCAGCTCGCCGGTGTGCGACGACAGCTGGAACAGCGTGGAGTCGGAGGAATGGATGAGGTGGTAGGAAAGCCAGGCATTCTGGGCATTGTCCTCATCATCTGCCACCACTTTGGTCACCAGGTAGTCCTCATCAGCCAAGCGGGGCACCATTTCCACAGCTACTGAGCCATTCTGGCTGGTGGGGTACAGGATGGCTGGGGCGTTGTCATTCTGGTCTGAGATGTAAACATTCACTGTTATGGCAGCACTCAAGGCTGGTGACCCGTTGTCCTTGGCTTCCACTTGGAAATGGAAGCTCCTAAGCTGCTCAAAGTCAAAGGCACGTTTTGCATAGATGCTCCCATTGGCCAAGTTCAGAGACAAAAAGCTGGTCAGGGCACTGCCTGCAACTGTGGAATTCCTGAGCGTGTAAGAGACCCGTCCGTTCTCCCCGATATCGGGGTCAGATGCTGAGACCTGGTAGAGAAAAGCACCGAGTGGATTGTTCTCCTCCACAAACACGTCAAATGCATCAGCACTGAAGACAGGAGGGTTATCATTCACGTCAGAAATCTGCACCCGAACAGTCTTCTGAGTGGCAAGAGGAGGAGAACCCAAGTCTGTGGCAGTAATGGTGATGTTGTAGTCACTGATCAGCTCTCGGTCCAAAAGCTCACTGGTGACAAGGCTGTAGTAGTTTTGAAGGGAAGGCTTTAACTGGAAGGGAAGGCTTTCAGAGATCTGGCAGGTTACTTTCCCATTCTCCCCAGGGTCCTTATCCAAAATACTCAGCAGAGCTATCACTGTGCCAGGAGCAGCATCCTCAGGAATGGGACTGGAAAGGGATGTAATTGTAATCTCTGGGCCATGATTGTTCACATCTGTGATTTCCACCAGCAGCTTAGCTGTGCTGGACATGCCAAATGCCCCACTGTCCCTTGCCTCAATAAGCATCTCGAGAAGGGGTCTCTGAACAGCTAAAACGCCATTGACTGTCACCTCCCCAGTGCGTGGGTGAACTGAGAACATCCGCTGTAAGTCAGCAGAAGTTGTATTGCTAAAGGAATACCTGACCTCTCCATTTGGACCTTCATCCAAGTCCGTGGCGTGCACTTGGACTACCAAAGTGCCACTGGGGGAGTTTTCCAAGATGCTCGCCCTGTAGACCGAGTGCTCAAATTCTGGTGCATTGTCATTGGTATCCAGCACAGTCACAATGACCGGGACGTCACCAGACTTTGGGGGGTTCCCACCATCTTTGGCTGTAAGCACAAGTCTGTGAGAGGCTTGCTGCTCCCTGTCTAAGGCTTTCTTCAGCACAAGTTCAGGATATTTACTCCCATCCCCGCGTATCTGCATTTCCAAATAGAAATGCTCATCAGGGCTCAGAGTATAATTCTGGACACTGTTAGCACCTTCATCAAGATCTTGGGCGCTGGGGAGTGTAAACCGTGCCCCAGGTGAGAGGAACTCAGGCATGTTTATATGATATTCACTTAAGGGAAAGCTGGGGGAGTTGTCATTTATGTCCAAGACTTTGAATTCCATCCTATAAAGCTCTAGAGGGTTTTCTAAAACGAGTTCATAATTCAGAAGACAGACAGACTTTAATTCACAAAGCTGTTCTCTGTCTATAGGCTCATTAACAGACAAAGCCCCTGTGCTGGCATTTATATTAAAATATTGCTTACTTGAACCGGTGATCATGCGAAATTTCCGAGCTGAAAGTGTAGCTGCATCTATTCCTAAATCCTTTGCTATGTTCCCAACAGACGCTCCACGCTCTGTTTCCTCGGCGATGGAATACACTATTTGCCCGTCCACGGTGCAGCAAATAAGGCAGAAAACCATTAAATAGCCCCGCATGCTTCCTCCCCTGGCTCAGCTCCCCGCAGACCGGCTCAGCAGGAACATAATCCAGAATTTCAGCGGACACCCCAAGTTCCCGGCACGAAGCCCACGGGCACCGGGGCGCGCCGGCGGCAAGGAGACAACTTCGGTGCAGGTGCGGGAGGCTCCGCGGCGGCTCCGCTCCCCTCTCC
>VXBU01006814.1:65642-83917 GCA_013400315.1 Bombycilla garrulus | reverse complement strand
GGTGAGCAGGTGCCGGTGTTCGGGGTGCTGCTGTTCATGGGCATGCTCTGGTGCTGTTTTTGTGGGCTCCAGAGCCACTTGGGCAGCAGCAACTCCACAGCCCTGCTCGAGGGGACATTGCCGCCCACGCCAAGGTGGCAGCAACTCTGCAGGCTCAGAGTTCTGTGTCGGTCTCAGTCTCAGCATCGTGGCCTGGGCAGCCACGAGGGCCTGGGCTGGCCGCCAGCCCTGCCTCTGCTCACTGCCCCTTCTTAGGAACACCCAGTGGCCATGCCCTGGCAGCGCCTGCCTGTCCTCCCTGTCCCCAGCCAGCCCGTCCAGGGCACCTTGGGGGCATCCCCACTCTCCTGGTGGGGTGGTGTCCCTGCGTCGAGGGCTCCTGAGCCACAGGCCCGAGAGATGCTCTGGGGAAGCGCCAGAGCAGCCGGGGTCAGGAACAAGGCATCTGCCTGGGGGCTGCTTATGGCCTCTGACACCCAGTTCCTCAGGGCTTCTCACCACCTGCTGTCCCCTCAGGGTCTCCCCCAGCCCGGATATCCTGCCCGGCAGCAGTGCCCCAGCCCCGCAGGAGCTCCAGAGGAGCTCCATCAAGAGGCACCTCTCGCAGCCCTCAGCAATCCAGCCAGCACCACATGCGAGGGACGACACGGATGACGGTTCCTTCCTGGGACTGTGATTGTGCCCATCTCCAGGGAGCCCTGCAGCTCTGGCCCCTGCCCAGCCGCTCTGTTGGCACCACAAAGGCTTCAGCAGAACCGCCAAAGGCCAAGAGCCTTCTGCCCCTATTCCCTGCAGCACTGCACACCTGGGTAGCATGCTGAGCACAAGCAGCAACTTCCCCCTCTTCCCCTACACCCTGCAGACCTTGGGCAGCCAAAGAAAACTCCTGGGAGGCTGTATTTGAACATATCCTATATTTACATACTACAGAAAAACAAAAAGAAGAAAAGAACAATCTCGAAAAAAAAAAAAAGTCCCTGTTGACTCAGGTGGCCCCGGCAGACACAGCATCCCAACTCATCTCTCTGCAGGGCTCCAGCAGCGTGGCCAGCCGAGCCCTGACAGACGAGACTGTGTCTTCCATGCCTTGTGGAGCTGATCAAACAAAAAAGTTTGTTTATTCTACATTCAATATAACTTATCTTTCTAATTCTCACATTTCATGCAGTCAAAAGAAAAATATTCTTGCTGATTTCCTTTTGCCCACGTGAAATCTGGCAAGTCAGTTATAGATGAGTTTTCTTTAAATGCTTTCCTGGTTTGAGGTGGCTGTTGTTCTGCAGTAGCTGATGGAGATGTCAAAGACTTGTGGAATGATATATCTGGCTGGCTGTCATGCTCTTTTTCTCACTCCACTTTCTGCTTCAAGTTTTCCTTATCATGGGAGAACACATGATTTTGAATCCTTGGAGCCTGCATCATGTGATGTTGAAAAAGGTGGTTCAGCATACTTTCAATGATTTTTCTTCACAACATTACTAGATTTCATCAAACTAGTTTTGAGGACAAAGTAGTTTGGTTTTACATCCTAAATAGCATATTTATTAATATTTGACCCAGATGTTAGTGGCATAGCAATGCACATTTTTCTGCATTGCTTCTCTTTTGACTTCCAGCCAGGATTTTTTTGGCAACTTTACTATTTCCTTATGCTGGACTTGTAAAATGACACGTTTTGGGCAGTTTGGTGAGCCATGGCCTACAAAGGTTCTCTGCTTGAATATCAGCATCACAAGCTTTTTAAATGGAAGAATTTTACTGGTTTAGACTTTATTCTTACTCTTTTATTGTGAGACATTTTAACAATTTCAAATTTACTGTTTTTCTTTCTTTTTTTCCTTTTTTTTTCAAAAAAGAAAGATTGTTGGTTAGTTTGTTTTGGTATTTTTGGAGGTTTGTCTTTTGTTTTATTTGTTTGTTGAGGTTAGAAGGGGTGGAGAGGGTCCCCCTCCCCTCCAAAGTACATTAATCTGTTTATTTTCACTGTGGGGATTAACTACTACATCTGGCAGTGGGTATGGATGTTTATCCAGGAGAAGATCCTGCTTTTTGTCTCTGTACCACTGTTTGAGGCCTGCCTGTGTTCATCTGAATAGCCATGTTCTCACGGCTCTTTTAATTAACACAGTACAAGGAAACTGCACAGGGAATTCTGAGCTAGGGAGGGCTCTACAACTTTTACAGTTCAAAGAAAAGGTTACATAAATTTCAAATATAGAAGTATTAATCCGATCAGCTTGGCTCGTGTGTAGGAACCGTGGAGGTTTTTTTCCTTTTTGACTGGGTTTCCCATTAAGATCGCATTGCCCCAAATCACCGACCGACGGCGGCGCGGCCGCTCCTCTCAGGCAGCGTCCGGCACAGCGGCCCCGCCACCGCCCCCTGGCGGCCGATACTGCTGCCCGCGCGGCGCGACGGCAGGGCGGGAAAACGGCTGAGGGGCTGAGGGACAGCGGGGCGGCCGAGGCGGGCAGGGCTCAAGGAGAGCAGGGTCACCGGGGAGGGCAGGGCTCAAGGAGAGCAGGGTCACAGGGGCGGCCAGGGCTGAGGGGCACCAAGGTGACTGCGGCGGACAAGCTGCTCGGCAAATAAATGCTCTGGGGGCGGAAGGGTGACGCACGGCAGGAAAAAACATCCCCCAAAGCACCTGTCCCCATAATCAGCAACCGGCCGGTTTCAGGCGGGAGGCTTGGAGCCCTCCCTGCCCTCCGCGAAGGGAGCGAGCAGCCCCGGGGCCACAGTACAAAAATAACATCCAGGGAAAACAGTCTTTCTGCTCATATCTGTGGAATTACACAGCAGTTGCAAGCACAGCCGCCCTGAGGAATGCAATAGCTCCTTCCACGCCACTATGAGGGAAGAGACAGGTAAGGCTTAGGCTCAGCTGTAGGTATTTACCTGATGGTTTTCTCTGATTTCCCAAAGTTTTCAATCATTTAAATTAATTCTGCTGGAAATATGTGAGTAATTCTCACCTAGTCATAACTCTCCTGAAATTTACCTCAGCAATACCACAACTACTTTAAAAAGACACTGCAAATTAATGTCACCTGGCTTCATGTTTAGAAAACTGCCTTGAGAGAGTAATGTTTAAACCAAGTTGAAACTAACCAAGTATTAAATTACTAGAACAATTAAAGTAATTAAAACAATTATAGCTTTGGAGTCCAGCCTCTGATCAGACTGCATTGGGGCTTTGTCTACCCAAGCCCCACAGCCTCCCATCCCAAATCCTCAGACAGACATTTATTTCAAGCAGACTAAGCAACTGGAAACAAGACAAAGTAGTACCATCATTTCTAACTAGTTCACAGCAATTGTTTAATTGTTTCATATATGTAAAAACAAGAACTTGGCACCAACATATCTGAAAACTTTTTTCATTTAACACAAATACATTAGAAACAATGATATGGAAATGCACAAAGGCATTTCAGTTAAGGCTTCTACAAATATTGCATGTTCTAGAATTAAACATCTATTTTGTAAACTCATTCTAAGACTTTCCAAGAAACTAAAAAAAAAGCTCACTTAAACTCATATTCCACTGTGAGGCTTAATGGAATGAAAAGTATTTTGTAAAATAGACAATTAACCATCAAACTGTTTACTGTGCTTTTTATATGGCAACCTCAAAACTCATTTATTTAAATATGTATATACTCAGACCCTCCTAAAAATATACACTTGAAAGGCAAGCCTGGCTTGAAACACTGATCACATTAAGTTCATTAATTCAATCCCTGCTCAACCATATAAAATCTACTATATTTCACAATAAGAATGAATCTGGCTCTTGGCTGGCATCCCTTTGTCTAAGGGATAGCTGGAAGGCCAGTACCTAGTGTTAATGTCAGAAGCTTTTCCTGTATTGATGTGATGCCGCCTTAGCACACTTCTGTTGAGCTCCGTATTTCATGGATTAAAATTATACTTCTGACCATACCAACATGACAGAAAAGTCATGCTGCCATGCCGTTAATAATCTCATCTTCAGGAGGTCCATGACTCTGCAAGCAAACACCATCAGGAGTGTGGTGGCAAACTACATGGGAAGACTTCCTGTGTCATCCCTTATCTCCTACAGCCAAATCTTGGCAAGAACATCCACTGCACAACTGAAGGAGACCAGCACCCTAAATCTCTCCATTTTAACGTACAATGCAGTGCCAGCCGTAATTTAGCTCTAGTTTTACAAAAATACAGACACAAGAGCCACAACAATTTACAAAGAGGCTAAGTGCTCCTTCCCACAGCAAACTGAATGCCTCAGAATGCAGCCAACACCCATGGAACATATTTTAATTCTTGTAGATGTCTTTTTCCTCCCCACCAAGATTGCCACAGCATTTAAAAGATGTCATGAACACTGAATTTCTGCATAACTTAAATTTGCTTAATGGACACAAGAGAACACAAGTTCTCAACAGGGCAGCAACAGCCCTAGTTATACATGTTCCCATGTTTGTTTTGAAGCAACTTGGGTAACAGTACAAAGTTAGCAGAGAAAGCATTGAAAGCTCTTTGATATTTCCTTTCAAATCTTATCTGGCTACTATTAACTTCACTACAAAACATCCATAATTCTTCAGTGAACTTTGACAAATGCACCCCTTTTACAACCACCCCTAGACACGTATTAAATCAAACAAGGCAAAATCAAGGTATGTTAAGTAACACATACAAACAAGTCTTGGGCTTTAGGTGATAATTTTCTTGATAAATGGTTTTCAAACTAAGGAGATTGTTTCATCCTGCAATATATCTGCATTTATTCACATCTGCAATGCTTTCATTTTGCCACTTTAATACAACAGAAAAGGAATGTTGGTCCTCATCAGCAAAACCCATCACCTGCCATAATTACTATGTCACTGCATAGCAGGTGGGTTGCTGCAGACTTTTTGGGTTGATATCATAAGCATTTTCTTGTAGTTTTAGAAAGAAGTTTCCCCTTCTATCCTAACACAAAACAACAATTTGGCGGGAAACAATCTTCATCAAAATAGGTAGGCGTAGGAACATTTTTAACATCTATGAAATCCAAGTTTGTTTAGAAAAAGCAGCGAATAAAATGACTGCTCTTGCCATACCAGACAAGGAGAAATCAGAATTCTTGTGAGTGGCTTTGGAATAGTTATGCTTCCTGACTGTTGAGAAATTACAGGACACAGATACATCCTGTTGGCAACACAAAAACACCCTGTTTGATTAGATGATGTATTTAACTGACCAAACTGCTCCAACATTAAAATTTCTTTGTCTTCTATCTACGTCAGCCTGTAAGAATTTGTTATTGTCAAGATTTTTTGTCAAGAGAACTAAATGAAGATGAAAAAAGTGACATCTTTTATGGACTATTAAACAAAATCTCTGTCAATTTAATCTTCTATTCTAAAAAAATATTTTATGACAAATAAATGTAGATTATTTTAAGATCACTAACTTTGTGGGGTTTACGTTTCCTAAGTCAGTTTTGTTATAAATTTTCCATAGAGTACTTTTGTAAGATTTTTTTTAATCTCTAGAAAGTGTTTAACCAAATCAGATAAGCTAACTGCTGTTTGCATTAGTAACAAAAGCAGGTTGTTGAAGACTGTACAGCAGTCAAAAAAGTACTGAACACCTGATCTTCCGCATCCCCCTAGTGTCTTTGGCTATGTAGGTAGCGATATTTACAGAATCACATTGACTTTATGCACTAGGGATAATCTACTTTGTAAAATAAAAAGCAAAAGTATAAAAGTTTTCAGTCACATTTGGAAACTGTAACATACATAAAAAGATCAACATTAAATATATACAATATAAAAATACATTTCTTTCCTTATGAAAATTATAATACATAGCTATAATACACAACATGTTGAGCCATCAGTCATAGCTACAATATATGCAGATTCTTGTTCCACTCTTATGGCTGGACTCTGGGTATGACATCTCCGTGAGGAAATTCCTCAATTTCAGAATGAAACATCCATTCTGAAAGAGAAATGAAAGAATTAGGTTTTCTTTGAAAACTTTCACCTGAATACAATTCCATTATTCCAGAAATTACCTTGGCATTCCTGGAAGCCTCCTGCTTTTCATCCCAATCATATCATCAATAACTCAGCGATGGCAAGGGCCACCAATGTTTTCAGAAAACTACTGCTGCTCCCCAAAATTGACAGAATTGGTGACAATGTTATCAGCTGATCATGTGCAGTACCATCGTGCATTCAACATGGACACTAAAATGCAACTCTGAATTAGACTGAGGGATTGTTAAAGTTTTGAAAGTGTCAGACTCAGGAAGGAAGGCTTCTGTTGAGAGACTCTTTCATTTTTATAAGTCTTTGCTTTGTGTCTCACAGTGTTAAGTTGGCATACCCCATTCTTAAAAGATTAAACTTTCTCTACTATTTGGAGTAAGTACTAATGAAAATTTTCTCTAGAAATTTCCGAAGTGGTTTTCCAGTCTTAATAGGCACATGTAAGTATCAAAAAATTTAATTAAAACGTGAGTAAAATTCTGCCACTGGATTCCTTGAGTAAGACTTTATTATTTATGGGTTTTAAATATGATTTAAGCATCTATTATAAATTTTACTATTGAGGACTGTAAAGGCTTCCACTTAGTTGTTTGGGTTTTTTTACCTCATTAAATTATTAATTAGAAATAAACATAGTAACTGGAGCCAGCTGAAATATAGACACCAGTACATTACAATTCAAATTTGAAGAGGCATGAATTCTCAGCCTCCCAAACACAAATCTGTGCTTCAATTCATGGTGTTCTTAGGACAACTTTTGACTTTTAAGTTGAAACTTAGGATTTTTATGTACAGCATCCCTTCAAGTGACAGGCTGCACACACTTGACAGGAACGCTGGGTTAGGACACGCCTTTTGGATCCCAGGTGGAACACAAAAGGAAGAAACAGTTTCTAGCCAAGTTTCTTCTATGAGAAGAACATGCTACTCCCTCCTCCAGCCTGGGCCAGCACGAGCAGTCCTTATTTGAAGTTCTGTTCTGCAAGCACAAATCTGACTTTTCAAAGCTAGGGAGCTCCCAAAACTACTGCAATGTCCTATTGAAAATAATACTGAACTTGTAACCCATTTAGCACTTGCAGAAGGAACATTAATAACATTAAGGAATTTTCTAAGACACGAGTAGAATAAATACATTCCAAATATTTAAAATACTGTTAAAATATTTTAAATTATTTTTCTCTTAATTGAAGAGACATTCTGTAGTGTTTCAAAATTCACGTTGCTTCAGACAGGACAAATAAAGCTTTACTTTTTAAATTAATGTTTATAATACTAAACACAATACCAGGATCCTAAGAAGCATTTGCTGTGCAAGGTTGCTATGAGATACTAGTTTTTCCTCAGTCACAAAATTTCTCAGGGCTAATCTTGAACAAATAGTCAAATGCAGAGCACAGCAGATTAAAGAACCAAAAAAAACTGGAATAAACAACAATTTGCCTATTAATGTTTCATACCTTCACTGTGGTCTAGTTCTGGTCTGGAACTTAAGAAGATCCAACTTGTTCCAACTAGAACAGACACCACGAGATTCACCACAACCCACGAATGAACAATTTCTGCCTCTGTACCTGCGGTCCTGGGAAAGACACCAAACCATCAGTCATCACTGGTGCACAGAAGTTACAATAATTGAAACAGAGTAACATTAAAACAAGTTTTCTATGCCACATGTGAAAAGAGAGCTACTTGTACCATCATGATGATCTTGCATTGCAAAGGCCTGGTAAAGAGAACAATTACCAAAGACCATAGAAACCCTAAACCTCCACCCCCCAAAAAACTAACTGCCCAAACCAGCAAATTTCCACATAAATGTTTTTGTTCTACTTCTCTTGGTTTAACTTTAAAAATTCATGCTACTAGACTTCGAGTCCATTAATAGATACTTCAGAAAGTAACAGTTTTGGATGGGATCACCTAACATGAAATGATGGTTTATATTTAAATGCCAGCTGTGTCTGCTAAGCCCATGCATCCGGTGGCAGACTCCTTCAAAAACAGTGTTGACTGTCTACAGAATGTCCTGCCCCTGAACCCAAAATGGTTACCTCAGTAGGGTCCCACTCTCAAGGAAAAGAGATTCTTAAGGCTCCTGCCAGATGACATTTCCAGCATCATTCCAACTCATGTTTGAGATACAATGGATTTGCGAACAACATGACCAAACTCATCCTTGAGTTCTTATTTTTCAGTGAAAATATCAAATATTCAGGACAAGCTCAAAGGTAGGCTCAGAAATAAAATCCTCCATCAATACTTTCTTACATATCTTGTACAATGTCTTCAATCTGCCAGTTTGACAAGTGTCAAACTTAGGGACAAGGGTCCCTAAAAAAGCTATGTTATAATTTACAGAAGTGATTCCTTGTTTCCTACCAGATACTGCCATTTTCCGAAGGTGGCGTGTAGAGGTTGATTCTGTCACATGTCATCTGCTGGCTTAAGGATAAGATAAGAGCAGCAAAGTACACTGGAAGAAATGGAATTATTAGTGTCAGACAAACTCTGAAAACACTGTCTCATCATGATATGGTACTAATCACTACATTTTCTTTCCTTTCTGCCTCCAATCATAGCTGCTTTAATTCATTCTCTTTTCTTTAACATTCCCCTGACCTATCAAAATCTGATTTCTGCGCTTTTGCAGTCCATGAGCTACATCAAAATTTGCATTTTGTGATTCTGTTTTTTTGTTAGATTTGTTTTATATTCAGAAATGGAAAAGAACCATCTCACTAACAGCCCCACTAATGTTACAATTGCAAATGCTTTAGAAAATACGGAACCAAGTGTTTATGGCCTTTGCTATTATGAACTACCAAGCAAGTCATTTATTCTAAAGCAGAAAATAGCCTGGGAAGAAGATTTCAGTAAAAAGAGTATGGAGGAGTTTTCCCATTTACCATATTTTCTAGACTTTACCGTATTTTCTATCCACTTGAAAATACTTACAGAAAGAAGCTAGTGCTGCAGGGTCTAGGGTAAGAAAGCCCCTCAGTGCAACTGATACTTTTGCCAGATCAATCCTGATAACAAAATCAAGAGTCATTAACACAGCCCAGTAAGACAATGATACTGTTCCTCTAACAGTATTCTTCCTCTAACAGTATTCTATTTTCTTTTACTTTTTGCAAGGTATTTTCCTGCCTCTGTAACAGTGCCTTAATATACAGCTATATCCCACACACATGACAATGGTTCCCATTATGCCAATTCCAAAATGAAGGAGGATGTTCCATGAGGTTTCACACTGCAGACCTTTCTGAAACAGGAGAACCTGGGGACATCTGTCCCCTCTAATCCTTGCCACTCAGTTAAGTGTCCACGTTAATGTAACTGCTTACACTGTTCACAAGAACAAATGTGAGTAACTTGAGACTCCTCCCTGCCATCTGTGGATGGAAAAAAGTCACTTTTTTTCATAGCACCAACTCCTCCCCTGGCTTATCCTACCTGTATCTAAAAAAAACATTTGTAACATCCATGAATCGAGTCTAGTTAATGATCTTTTTAGAGCTTCTTTCTTTTCATTCCTACTCTTAATCTGTAATGCAGATACCCCAGCTAAGCCAAGAAAACTGTTAACTCAGCAATGTTTCAAACCTGAGTAGGCAATGGATTCATATGAAAAGTGAATCTGACAGAAACATCTGTTTTTCTCCACCCCTCTTCACAGTCCCACCTCAAAAAACAGGTCAGCTCTTACATTTGTTTCACCTCCTGATCCCACAAACAGCAGCAGTATATTGAAGGAGGGTGCATGCACCGGACAGAAATGAGTACCAAAGGTCTGGATGCACAAGTACACCCCTTCTGTGTTTAGGCAGCCATGTGAAAAATCATTCTTTGAGTATACCAATTAAATCATTCACAGCAAATAGAAATGTGCCATAGAAAGGAGAAAGAACCATTATATACACAAATAATATATAAACACCTTTCAAATATAAATATGTTTTACCTGTCAAAGGCTGAGACTGTACTGATAGAGAGCAAAAAATAGAACAAACTTTGAGCTGGGTATGCTATTGTCTTATACTGCTCAAGCAGATTGGAAACCATGGAAAGCTCATTTCCTGCCAAAATGTAGATAACCACGATGTTCCATACAGCATAACCAGCAAGGAAGCCATGGGCGAAGAGGCCCAGCACCCTGAGTGGAGGAAAGAACATTAGACCAGTTTTAACATCTTGAATTAGCTAGAGATAGAAAAGACCTATGAATCCGTCTGTCCAACCATGCTTTTCAAGGCCTTTCAGAGATTGTTTCTGAGTGCTTTTTCTGACCTAGTTTAAGAAAATTCTAAGCAAGAGTTCTGTTTCCTCCCATCTGACTGCCCCAGAACCTGAGCACTTTAAACAAAGATGTTTTGCTTTCCCTTCATTACAGCCACAGGCATCAAATACTTTCACTTGCAGCTTGTAGTTTCCCAAGACCACTGCTCCTTACACTTACACAATGTTCTAACTTGTCCCCAAGGCAATCTTTTCAGTATCTTCATTGCTAAGGAAAAGCTCGAGCAGGAAGCCCAGGCTTCCATCTAAAATACACCACAGAAGAAAATGGCTGTTATCTTCCCATTCTCTATCACAACTCAACTGCATATTAAAAAAATAATGTTTTTGCTATTATGTGCAAGCTTATTCCCCCAGTGGAATTTCACTCCTCCATCTTTCCCACCAGCCAGGATTTCTCTTTGAGAACTGTCTGAATTCAGGTATTTACAGAAGTGTGATACACATGATAGGTCAATCTTACTTTCTAACACATTTCTGTAGGTGACTAATGTTTTGGTCATCAGCTCAATCTCCTGCTATTGAGATTTTGTCTGAATCTTTGCAATATGGTTATGGCTAAAAAAGCTATTCCTTTCATAGGCTGTATTTCACATGTGATGTCTAAACTAGAAATACATAAACTTGACAATACCAAAAGATAGAGGACTGATAAACTTTATACCTGTTGAATCCTGAACCACCACTTATTAGGAATATCCAAAATAAATAAAAATATACCACAACTATAGAGGAAAGACACTAATTTTCAGGGTACCCCAACCAAACCCCTGATTTATGTTTATTTACATCAGAATGTTTATCTTTCACCTGAAACTTCGGTGCACTGAGAGGGCAACATCTCTAGTAGTCCATGAAGCCTTCACGTCCAGAAGTACATTGATATTTTCAGTGGTTTTAATCAATTCCGCACGGTCAGCTGCCTGAAAACGCCCTGAAAGGATAAGGAAATCAGTTTTAGAGAGCTCTGTTTCCTTTCACCATCACTTCTACATTAATGCTTATTAATGGCAAAAAGCTGTAAGCATCTGAATTTCCAGTAAAAAATTTTTTCTCCCCACTCCCTGCCCTTTGTCAGCTTACATTAATATAGGATGTCTGGTCAGAGCGATGCATCCTGGTGGGTCAGGCTATAGAGTTAACAATGTGCAAAGCACTTCAGAAAACTATGCAGTGTTCCCAGAGACCAAAAAAAAACCCAAATAAAACAACAGAAAAACACAAACACCCTGCAAAAAACTTCCAGTTGAAAGCGTATTTTTGTAAGTAACAATTTCTTCTCAAGTTACTGTGACAATATTAAGTCAAGAAAGCTCAGATGAGTACTTTGAAACCTTTTTCACTCTCACCATGGAATTAAAAAATTCAACTAAATATACCAGCACAGCAGCAACAGCATTCACAGTTGCAAAATCATCATGTATATTTATTTCCAAATAATTTTTGTTGTGGAAAACTTTTTAAAAAATCTTTCCAATACTACAGTGTTTGGATTTTAGATATAATAATGCTTTCTCTAATTGCAACCATGTTCTTAAATTACTTAAATCACAAGATGAACTCACGATTTTTTTCAACGAACACTTTGCTAACAGGCTGACTAATTCCAGTGGGAGCAGCAAACACAGGCTGCTGATCTGGGCTCTTCCTGTGCTCATCCTCAATGATGTCTTCCTCTTCCACTTCCAGCTCATTGGAGCTCACTTCGGCTGGCCGAGGTTTCCTGTTGGCACAGAACACACAGTGGCACAGAGAGAACCCAAAGGCTCTTATGAACATTTAACATGTCTAACCTGACTGATAAGAACCCATCAGGCTATGACCTGTATATTACTGTGTTTATAATTTTAAGGACTAAAGTTCCCATGGAGTTAGTTGACTAAAACTGTAAGACTAATTCCATATAAAGAGATTAACAATTAAAACAACTGGGAAAAAAATGCTAACGTTTGTAAAATTAAGATAGTAAGAATGATAGAAAGCAGTTCCAAACTCAATTTTTTTCATGTCTGTGCCTGAACTATTAGGCTCATGAAAACGTATTTAGAGCTGTGAAGCATCAAGGTATGCACAGAACGAAGAAGTGAAAAAAGTTATATCTTAACCCTGGAAAGAACTGTACACAGGCTGACTGGTATTGTGGACTTCAAGATTTTACATTTTTGTAAAATGTAAAATACTCCTCAGCCACATTCACTGTCACTGTTATTCCAGATTATGAGCTATACTAGTTTTGTCTCACTTTGTTCTTTTTCTCTGTTTGCGGATCACTGTTTCTTCAGCTTCAGGGACATCCATGCCATTTCCATTCTGAAATAGGGATGCCACATTTTGCTGGGTAAACGAGGTCTCAGAATCTGAAGATTAAAAAAAAAAACAACCCAACATGAAATTTTCAGAGCTTTCATAAAAATTGAAATACATTCACCTAAATACATAAATAGTTATTATATAAAAAGAGGGGCAAAAAAGTAATGATCTGAGCTTTGAATGATGTAAAGTATTATATAATTTCCAAAACTGTATATCCATTATTTTCAGGGAGGTTTGTACCCTATGAAATCTGAAACCAGAAAGTGAAACTCAAAGCTACCACTCACCCAGAGACTACTTTCAGCTGTTTAAGTAAAGAAGCACATGAAATGTTTCAAACATAAATACACGTCGTACAATAATATTTCTGTGTTCCCAAGTTTTATTTACTGCTCTTTCCCATCTACAACTATCTCACGTACCAGCAGGTACTTTCTTCTTCTTGCGTTTCCTTTGAGGAGGGGCATCAGGAGGTTCAGGAGTCAGGGGCTCGCTGCTTTCAGACTGCCGCCGAACCGCTGCTTGCACAATGCCATCTAAAAACCACAGGGAAAGACCCAGCCTGAATTCAGAGCCACTGAGAAACATGCAAGAGAAAGCTGCCATTTACTATGCTGAGCAGCTGAGTAACAACTGAGATGAAAACGCATCGGCTATAGGAAATATAAGAGCTGGGAATCAAGATGAGAAGCAGAAATATACAAAGGTATTTCACTATAACAGTTTCATGCTCAGGAGGGAAATTCAAGTACCCAAGAAGTAGCACGATTCCTATTTGTGCATACAGCAGAGGACTGCCTGAAAAGAATCCATCACCAGAAAGAACTGCACCTCTCTATTTCTCTTTTCTTTGTGCAAAGATTATAATGCAAGAGCCAAGAAAAAAATGAATAGTTTATTACAAGGTGATCCACACATATATGTGCTAAGGCAAAATAGCATCACATCAAAGGAAAATTTAAATGCTAAACAAACAGCACAAGAGTAAAGAAGGAGCAGAAAAAATCCACTGAAGGATATTTACTCCAGTCTGAGAGATGAATTACTATACTTTGGAGGAATTATATTCCCATGAGAGGTTAACATGAATTTACATATTACAGTGCAATAGCATCAACTTGCATGATCAGATGCAGAAAGACAAAATTATTTCTCCACCTTACATCACACCTGTTTTTTATTAACACCTTCAAGAACTGCAATTTTTATGGTAACAACTGAATCTTTGTTACCATTTCAAACTCAGGTTTCCCAACATTTTCTAAACCTTTATTGTGCAAAAATGCAAAATTAACCAGCAAAGCAACAGCAAACAAAACTTAATCCTTAGGATATTCTGCTAGCAACAGCTCTACTTGTTGATTTAAAGGTCTGTCAGTGAGGCCTCACTTTTTTAACTTTCATATGGACCCAAGTCAACTGGCTACAGAAATCCACCAGATTCCATTAACATGTTCTGCTTTATCAAAATAGATCAAACTTACAGTCTTGCTTAAAACAATATGTTTGTTCTTCTTCTTGTAAAACAAAAAGCTCTGATACTAATAAACTTTTACAGTCAACTCTTCAATGATAATGGAGTGATTAACTTGACTTTATTTTGGCCAAGGACTGAAATTGAACCAGACTGCTAAATGAATTTTATCTTAGTTCATTCAAAAATTAAAGTGCTTAACACATTCAACATCAGCAGCTTACAGCTGGAAATGAATTATGCAGAGAAGTTAGAAAGGAAAAATTTACAGGAATAAAAGAACAGTTTTCAGTCTTGACACGACCTTACCTAATGGAGTCTTTCCTTTGGGTTTCCTTTTTTTGGGACGACTGAGTGGAATTTCATCTGCATAATATAAAACAGAAGTATGGGTGCACAACAAGGAGAAATCTCAATTTCCTTTTTTTAACAGCCATCCTACTGCAAGTTAAGAAATAGATTCTTTTTCACAAATTATTACATCCTTTGTTTTTATGGGTAAGATGACAATTCACCAGTTCACACAAGCAGGAGGAGTAGAGAAGATGGTAGGAAAACAGCGTAAGAAATCAGGGTAGGAAGTCTTATGTGCAGCAAAGGCTCAATACACACATGCATGTGTGTTAAGTGATAAACTGAAATACTCTGAATAATGCTCTGAAAAATAAACTTATTGTTTAAAGCACAGCGGCAGCATTTCAGTTACTTTGATGGAAACAGCAAACAGTAAAGGGAGCAAAGAAAAGCAACACTTCTAACAATGCACAGCTATCCAGTTTAAATAATCAGCCTGCACTTAGGAAAAGTATAAGGCTCTATCTTTAAAGAGTGAATGAGTGGCACCAAGAGGAACTATCAATGTTTGTAGCTCTCTTCAATAACTCACCTTGGCTTCCACTTCATATTGAAGAAGAAAAGTTGTTGATGAGCAGTGTAAAAAGATGAAAAGAAAGTTAATTTTGAATCAATTACAATTCACAACCATGAAATTCACACTGCTATTTTTTTTTTGGTTAATTTCCTTATCCCCTCTCCTCTTCATGAGCAGTTATGTGTAACAGGGTTAAGGGTACCAAGCAATCAGCAAGATTCAATACTTTGTTGGTGACTATGCAGAGCTTCTCGATTGGCTAGCTGTGGATTAGATTAAAAGCTTTAATCATCTGGCTAATTAAAACTTGTCTTACTGCCTGGTATATAACAAGCCAACAAAAGTTATGAAACATTGGAGCCCATACATCACTAAAAAGACACTGTCTGTTGACAATCATAAACATCACATTTACTTGCAGGTACTTTGAAGGAATTCTGAGGTACCATCTCATAAAAACTATATAATTGTTTCTCCTTTCACACTGAGAAAAAGTCATTTTTTCCCTATACTACATCAAACTTAATAGACACTTAAATCCCTATTAAAGAATATCTAGCCTAATCCCAGAAATTTCTGTTTTAAAGGACCTGTGATCCAGATAAACTAAAGAACAGAAAATAAAAGAAAGAGGGAGGAAGAAGAGATTAAAATGGACAACAATTAAACTCCACTAGACATTAAAGTAAGAATATTCCTGTAAGAGTTTTTACAGGGTTTGTCTTTTACAAGTATTAAAACTGAGGTAATATGGTAAAATTTCTTGGCTTCTGTAAAACTTCAAAATGCTTTGCATTCCTTGTAAAGTATTTTGGGACAATAAATTAGCAAGAGAAGCAATTTTACTACTCAGATGTTTATCAAACTTTCAAAATCTGCAGTACAGCATCATGATCAGTTCCACAGAATGCAATGATTTTACCTTGGCACTGGAGGAAGGGCACGAGGCGGGCACTGAAAGACAAGATAGAGACCAAAGTCAGCTTCTGCCAGGATGAAGCCACCTCTCAGAAAACAGCGTCAGATCAGAACATCCAAGGTATGTTTTGCTCTGTAGGCCTCCTAAATGGCCAAACATTCCTAATGGAGATGTTACATAAAAGCAGGATGTAAAGATGCTGGAATAATATGCCTTTATCAAAGGTCTGATGAGCACTGCAGTGGGAACATACAGCTGACTCTGTGTGTGAGGCACAGCTTGCATTTCAGCTTCAATAATTTTCACTTTTCATGTAAAGTACCACTTTCATTAGAAAGCTTATTAGTCATTCTATTTAAATAAATATAAAATATTGCAATAATTTATGCATTCAATATAATTGTACAGTATACAATGTCAGCTGAGTATTTTCTATTAATGAAGATGTAAATCCAGAAAAATAATAAAAACCAGAGGGAAAACTAGAAGGAAATAATCTCACTTATGAAAATACTTTTAAACACTATATTATAAAATATTATTTTCCCATATAATTTTGAACATATTTATTAGCAGGTCAAACACGTAAAATCCAAAGTATCTCCTGATAATAATCTGAAACTGAGCTCGTACCTTTCTCTCATCTAGAAAAAGGAGCTAACTTTCAGATTTTGTACTACACAATTGTACTGCAAGAATATATACAAAGAAATATTTCCCATGTTCAGAAAATTCAGATACCAGAAATAAAAAGGGCTGTAAGACTGGTAAGACTCAAGAATCTACAAACTTACCACTTGTTTCTTTCCCATATCATTTGAAGTCGTTCCCTGAAAGAGGCACTGTGAACTGGTCTATGCTCCCTCACGCTGCTCACATTGAACCTCTGCTAATTCTGAACTAAAAATAAACTTCAGGCAGCCAGGATTAGCTGGACGTGAACCCTCCCGCCCCTGGGTCAGGACCCAGAACTACTCCCATTTGAAACAAGGGCAGGTTGAAACAAAGGCAGCAAATGTTACTTGCACTAAAAATCCTTAACTCTGCATGCTGGTACAGGTTCCTATAAGCAAATGTTATATTGGTTTGTTTACCCAAAGACAATGTGATGCCTCATGCAAGGAAGGGTTTGCAGGATTAGACCTCAAATCTCTCATTTGGATTTTGGCCATGCTGAAAGATTGACAGCAAGTGCCATTTACACAGGTGGAGAACTGCACACCCTAAGTGGCACCTAGCAAACTGGTGGGGACTGGTCACACTGTACTGGTGCACCATAAGGGAAAAAAATACTGGTAAAAGTCAGATCTCGTTACTTTTATTGTTTCCAACATTCTTGCAGCAATAAATATTAAATGTTTAAGATACTTGGTATTTTAAAAAACTAAAAGCTAAAAAACCCCATAAAAACTAACATAAGTCACAAACCTTTCACACAGCATTCACTGCCTGTGCAGTAGTAATTCTGTATTCTGTAGTCCCTCTATTTTATTACCTTCTACAAAACAACTGGCAAGTGTATTGATTTCTGTATCACTTATTCCTTGCAACACAGGAAACCACATGCAAGCAGACAGTGAATACTCATCTGTCCATCTGTGTGACAGTCCTCAGCTCTGCCACAGAGGTATCAGCTTTGGTCTGTTTGCAGTTTCACAGAGTCTGAAGTAACTCACTCCAAACTTCATAGAAAGGGTGAGTTTGGGGACAGGTCCCCATGGACATTTTGTTATGGAGAGAAAAGCTGCCGAGTGCTCTACGTGCCCCCGAAACAAAGACGTGCCCACCAACCAGGCAGCCACTGCCTCAGTCAAACCCTGTGTTTGCACACCTGAGCAAGGCCACAGGACAGCGGGACGCACTCAGAAACTCAGGGGGAAAAATGAACTACCCAACTCCCTGGCTGTCCATTCCAGGATGCTGAGAATGAAAGGTTTAAATGTTCAGAATGTTTAAAAACATTGAAGCAACCATTACAGATTTGTTAAAGCCTTCCAGATTTTCTTTTGAGAGATTCATATGAAAAAATACAACGTGGAAATGCTTGCTTGCTTCCTCAGCAAAGACAGGCAGAAATGTGCGACCCTGCGGCGGGTTACATTCCCCCCTCCCGCGGGATGCAGCAGGGCGGGCACCGCCGCCTCCGCAGCGGAGCGGGGATGTAGGAGCCACGCTACCAAGGCGCTCCGCTACCAGGATGCTCCGCTCCGCGCCGCACTTCAGCTCCGCCTCCCCCGGAAGAGCTGCTGCCGGGGAGCGCCCCGCCACCTCCCTTCAGCAACAGCACTCAGGCGGGACAAGCTCCTACCCCCTCCAAGCCCGCAGCCGGGCCCCCCGCGCGGCAGCCCCACGGAGCCCTTC
>VXBU01006814.1:25765-65615 GCA_013400315.1 Bombycilla garrulus | reverse complement strand
GCTCTACGGGGAGGAGCCGCTGCTCCTTCCGCCGCGGCGGCGCCGCCCCAGCGGTGGAGGTCCCGCCTCCCAGGCCCTCGTGGTTGCGCCTTCTGGGCGGCCGCTCCTTACAGGAGCGAAGCCTATCGCTGCGGCGTCGAGCGGATCTTTGTCTCTCGGGCTGCAGACAAGCAAAATCAAGGGGAAAAGGGTTCTGGATTAGTTCAGCACGTAGCCAGGGTCTCAAACTGATAAATGAAATAAATGAAGGAAAAACCAAATCAAAACAAAACACCAAAAGAAAACCCCAGCAAAAAGGTAGGAAACAAGAAATGGAAGAAAGGCCAAGAGAAAGTGGACAAGTGCTGTACTAGGCAGAAGTGGGGAAGCTGGTCATGGACCAGCAGCACAGAGCTGGCTGCTATCTCACCCTCCGCTAGTACTTACCCCACATCAATGACATATTGGGGCTTTGGGCTCTCCCATTTTACCTCTAAACAGGGAATACAAGCCCTGGCTCTAGAACAAGGAGGCATCCTAGTGGCTGTAGTATTTGACTTTAAATAACCTCTTTCTAGACTGCTTAACTCCCTTTTGTTGATTTTCCTCCAAGATAAGGTAGGCCAACAAAATAAGCATCTGTGTACCTCAGGGAGCAAGACAGCTACAAATATGAGATGAAGAGAGCGAGGAACTTAATTGCCACAAGCATTGCACCCTTTGCTGGGGAGACCGTGCTGCCACAGACCAAACCAACCAGATAACGGGTTTCTGATGATATTTACCTCTTTGGTAAGTCTACATTCTGTCAGTTTATACTCACTTGAGTTGATGAAAGAGCAGAAAAGATGCATTACATGTATTATGAAGATAATTGGGTTTTGGCGTAATTAATATTATGCCAACATCACTCCTATCTTAAAAGGTAAAAAGGATTAGCAACAAACCAATACCTTCATAAATAACAGTCTGCTGAGACACCATGCAAAAAAGCACATTTTGACTTAACATCATTTGTAAGGCTTCCAGAACAAGCATAATAAAAAGAAAGGAAAGGATCTTTCTGAATTTATGTGTAAGTAAATAACACAGATACATGCAACAAAATAGATTTTTCTTTATTCTTGTGAGTGCTCACAGTATTTCCTTTTTTTTGTACAAAAGTAGATGCAACTGTAACATAAAAAGCTCAAAAGCTACACAGAACATAGTATGATTATATCTCCTGTAGCAGCTTCTTACCTAATCCTCTTCCAAATCCCTCACATACAAAGATAAATTCTTGCAATCCTGACATGAGGATTATTCTTGAAGTAAAACATAAGCTTTAATCTTTCTGAAGCTGCCTGTTGCTCAGAATTAGGGCTGAGTGTCTGAACATATCCATACTGCAGGAACCCACTGGGGCTCGTCCTGTGCACGATGTACTGCAGAGAGCAGCTGTGCAGATGCTTCTTGTAAATTGTCATTCACAATCACGTGATCAAAGAACTGACCAAACTGAGCTTCCATTTTCTTAGCTGATTCTTCCATCTCCTGTAAATCTTCTTCCTATGAGACAGAGTAAGTCCATAAAACTTCAGTGTTGTGTAGAGAAACATACCTGCACAGCTTCTGGAAAACACCTTGGACCATGTAAACAAGAGGTGAATAGATAATATCAGTTTGCTTTATTTAATTTACCATTTGCTATAATAAAATAGCTCTGCTACAGTCAGTTCCAGGTCTCAAAACCAGAGCTGCCTGCCATATGCTTCCAAAGGAAGTATCTTGTGTCTCAGTATGCTCCATTTGCCCTAAAAAGGTTACTCTAATAATAAGTGCTGGCAAAGACTCTTACAGACTGGAAGGTAAATCTACTAATGCTTGTTTTCTTATTCCAAATTTTAGTTTATTTCCTCAGTGTCCATGTTACTTTCTGTCATAGCGATCATGAAGCATTTCCACATAGCTATAGACTAAGGTCTCCAAAACGTTAAGATGCCAAATTTGGTGATGATTCACATGGAAACGATTATGTCAAAGTGCTGTATATGTTCTAAATATAAGATACGCATTTCCTGCAAGCAGGATCTGTGTTTTATCTACAAAACTTAGTATAGGATTGATACTGTCATTAAGCATACATGAAACAATACATTCGTATAACTGTGAAAAAATAATAATACAACTGAACACAGCACATTCCAAGTATTTCAATGCAAACAGTAAATATATGTGTTGACTTGAATATTAACATAAGGCAGAAAATTAAAACAAAACTATGCAAAATAGCTTCTCCTTTAAAGACATTTTGGAGCAAAATCCCTCAGCCCCTAGGTTACAAGTTACAATTTTTATGCTTCAAAGCCAACCTGTAAGGGGGAAAGAAATCCCAACAAAATCCACAGAAGGTAAGAATAATTAGATTTGATCCTAAAAACACAGTAATATTTTTTTAAGAGTTAACAGTGTAGCATAGTAGAATGCATTATGTTCTACTAACAGAATCTCAGATTAATAAACTCAATCTCCTTTATTCCCAAGTCTCACCTTGAACTTCATGTTCACATAATAATCCGTAATGATCCTGGCATTTTTACGAGTCTGCCTCATGCAGCCTATGCTGGGTGGCTTGATGAATATAATGTAGGGCTTTAACTCATGGGTCCGGGCTATTTGTATCCCCTGCAAATGAAGAGTAAAATGAAGTATTTCAAGTTTATTCATCCCAGTTTTACTCCCATAAAGAGCCAGTTGTTTACAACACACTGTTATCCTCAGACCTAGGTGATAACTTTTTCAGGAACACTTACTTGAAAAAGATCTCACTAATAATCCCAGGAGCAGACATTGTTACGCAACTGTAGCATACAATCACTTCATTCTGCTTGGTAGCCTTATTACGAGATGCTTGCAATACCAGTGAATGATGGAACACTGTCATTAAAAGATCTCTACAATCAACCACATTAAAGATCCATTTGAAACTTGTTCTTTTTTAACTATAAGAGAGCTACTTTTGGAGCAAGTACCTCTTTATTGTTCCAAGTATCCTGCTTTCAGAACTCCTTTACTGTGTAATATTTCATAATGGTAATAAGTATTTTTAAATTACTGCAGAGCAGTGGAAGGAATGAAAAAAAAAAACCTAAAGAAAATCGTATCATGTAAACTTGGTCAAACCACCAGATTAAACAAAGTGTGCAACTCAGCAGTAGTTCTGCTACCTCATTGGTCTTACTTAATATGCTTTTCAAAACTTGTCCCTTAAACCACACCCTAAAAGAAAATGATAGTGGCACATCTGTCCAAGTTGCAAGATTACACACCCCTCACCACAACACCCCTCTTTTACCCCTTTGCTTAAAAAGAAGAAACCCAAAGGACAGCTTCAGATGGGAAGACTAAGGTATGACCTCATCTTCCTCTTACAGCTGTTTCAGTTTTTGAGTAGTACCTCACAAATCTTGTAGCTTAATTTCTATTTTAAGCTTGACAAGCACTGCCAGCCTAAGGCTTGGACACATTGGTTTTGCGTAATTAAAGGGAAATATTAAAAAATTACTGAGTTATGGTGTTGCTCTTTAGATTTGGTTAGAGATGTTGAAACAGCATAGCCCAAACAGCTCCTAAGTACTAAATATGCAAGTAATTCAGAGAAGGTTAGCAAGGTTTAGTTAGACACAGCTCTGAGTATCCTAGATATTTACAAGCTCGGGCTTTTATTGGCCTCATCTTCATGAGCAAATTCAATGCAAAAATAGAAGGAAAAGAAAAGTGAATAGCATCTAAGTGAAGAAGCAGATTACGAAGAGCTGTAACATCTGGAGAGAAATACAGGCACAAAGGCACAATAAAATTGATTACTTTTGACTATTGCTGCTTTTACTAAAGGGTGTTCTGAGATTGCTAATAGAAGGACAGAACTCTCAACTAATAGGGCTTGGTGGAGGAAGAAATCCCTGCAACAGATCTCCATGTTAAAGACTAATCCTTACTTTAACTGAGTATGAAAACTTATTTCCATACCATCCAAACCGATAATGCAGCTGCTGGCTTGGTAAAAAATGCAATGTCTCAACATACTTGTCACTGTAGAACCACCACCACCCCCTAAGACACATGAAAAGAATAATCTATTATTAATAAGCACCATGAGGTATATTGAAAAACAAGACAAAGCAAGTAACACCATTCAAATGGCTCAAGAATGTAGAGAAAATTATTTTTCTTTCCAGAAGATTCCCTTCCCCTTTACCACTCACCTGTGGTTCTAAATCTATTACACAGATCTTCCCTGCATCAAGGACTGTTCGCACTGCATCAATACTGGTACCATACAAGTACCCTTTGTACTCCCCATATTCCAGCATTCTGCAACAGTGGTGAGGAAGAAGGAAAGTGAAAGAGCATTTGAGTTTCAAAAAGGCTCCATTTAAAGGTGAAATTTTCAAAAATAATCCAGTGATCAGGACTGAATGATCATAAAACCTAGTGAACACTGTTCACCTTTGCTCTTCCCTGCTACACTGGGCACAAAAAACATTACAGCTCAATATCTCCAAAACATGAATTTTTTACTCATCATGGTTTTATGAATTTTGTGCTTAGAGGTTGTGATTTTACTTCTCAATGTTTATTGATTACATACTACAAATAACTTCTTAAATCTGAAGATCTCAAAGCACTTGGCACAGCTCGATGAGTGTTGCTTCTGTAGTGCTGAGCTGGTCTGTCTTAGAAAGATTATTGATACAGAGAAAGGAGCAGACACTTTTGAATATTTATCCCTTACAGTTCAACTGCCTTAAGTGTCATCACATGTAAGATTCATGCTCCATCACTGCAGAGATCATTGCAGACATCCTGCAATGGAGCTGTAGGTCAGGAACAGGGGTGATTCACTGCTAAATTTTCAAAAGCAGTCTGGTTTCCAGGAGATTTAAACTCATAAATTACAAGCACATCTAATGAGCTCAGGACTAGAGAGCCTACTTCCTTTTAGAAGGATTCTGAGATTAATTGTGGAGGAGCTACTTGCAACTGCACAAACACAGTCTTTGAAGAAACAGTCTCAAGTAGTTTGACCCAAATTTATACCACACATACATAGTAAGAGCAGAGGAGCTCAGACTTGGGACGTAACTACAAAACTGTATTTTCTTGGATCATGTTACATTTTAGGTAATAGAAATGTCATTTATCTCTCCTACTCACCTGTGGCTATACACCATGTTTTCAAAAGTTTCCTTCGATATGTAGTGATATTCACGACCATTCATTTCATAACTTTTCTGAACACGAGTGGTGTCTGAAGGAAGATACAACACACACTAAAAAAGAGCTGCAACTAAGTTATTGTAACTTTATAAGTGAAAATCAGAACTTCATGAAGAACTATCGATTAGTATTTTCATAAATATTAATATGAGTTATTTCCATTTGTTAATATACTGTAATGGCTTGCCAGTGACCAGTCACTGAAAGTTATCAAAGCACAACTGTATTTCCTGGAACAGAAGAGTAGTTTAATCCAAATAGTTGTGATTCAAAGCAATCAGGAGCTGCCTTGGAACTGGTTGCACAACTGTTTTTACTCCTCAGAGGCAAAAATTTTTAAAGTTCATTCAGAAAAATCCCACAAACTTGGGGATACTTGCACCTTCCCCTTCTCTGGGATGTTAAAGCACTAAGTCCAGACTTTTCAGCTAGCTTCAGATACATAATTTCCAGTTTGGTTATCTAAATTACAAGAACCAAATAAGCACAAGGTAGAAATAATTTCAGATGTTACGTCAGAAGTTAAGCTGCATAAGTCTCATCTGAGACTAGAAGGCTAATAAGGAAAGCTGCAAAGCCTATTAAGCACCAACTTCTGTTGTCTTCCTTCTCATAACTGAGCACTTAAACCCTAAGAACTTGAAATATCTCCAAGAAATGTTCTTCTTTTTTTTAAATCTAGGAAAAGCAAAAACCAAAATTAAACCAAATAATGCAGCTAACCTTTGACCTCCATAAAGTTTTTAATAGTTTCAGAAGCTGGAACTTGAACATACCTTTGTCTGATTCGCCAAATTGAGATAGATAATATTTTAAACTAACCCTTATGAAATCAAACAGTACTGGCTTCCAGTAGAACTGAAGAAACAGCCATAGAGCAAAGAGTGTATGAATACACAAACGTAAGAGCAAGGTACTTGGCATTTCCTATTCATGTTTGAATTGAGGTAGTGGAGGAGAGAGGAAAAGCAGACATACGAGGTGTGGCACTTTGAAACTCTCGTGGGTTACTTGTGATCAGCCTTCGCCGTAGCTCATTCACACCAACTCCTGCAGGACCTGGAAAGTTGGAAAAGCAGCAAATATTACTGATAGGGTACAAATCACTCCCCAGCAATATATCTATACCCAGCAGGCAATTCACCAGTACTGTTTTAAAGAAAAAACTTAACAAATACTTGCAGACTTAGAAAGGACAGTGGATTTTTTTTTACTCAGTTTGCTTTATCAGGGCCACAGAACAGTGCAGAACAGCAGCTTCCCTTCAGTCACTTCAATAAAAGTCTCCTTGAAGGGCCTGCAGCCCACTTAATACAGTATGTCCTATAACAAGCATTATTAAAGGCATCTTTCCATACTGTCCACGATTGAGATTGTTCCAGTCTGGAGTTAAATATCCTCCTTATTATTGTCATATCTATGCATTTAAGAGTGGTTGTAGAAATGCTTCCATGTAAAGATGTCTTCTATTAAGTTAGCAATGTTTTCTCATGATTTTCAGTCCCAGCTGAATGTAACACTGAACCACTTCCCTAATAAAATCCATTATCAACCAGCATTCGTAACCATACGGCTTCTTCTGAAGACTAATTATTGTTGTTTTTAAACACTAATATCTCAAGCAAAGAAGATGATAACTACAATAAACTTTAACCCAAATAATGGGGTCAAATTACAATAATTCTGGAAATGTTGCTTTGAGAATTGCCTACACAATCAGGAACCACTGCAATCAGCAGCAGGAAACCGCAGTGGATCAGACCAGGAGTGACGGGCAGTAGGGAGTGAAATGTGCCTGCGCAGGTCGTTAACCTCTTACCCACGAGGACAATGAGCCTGTGCCGGTCGGTCGGGTGCCGCTGGTACCTGACCACCTCCTCATAGGGAGCTGCCAGGGAGCTGTAGCAGCTGCTGGGGCAGGAGGAGTAGCAGGACTGCTGGTTGAGCCGGGCCTTCCTGCGACACAGCCGCATGCTCCTGCGGAATCCAGCTGGAGGGGGCAAAGGCACAGAACTGGAAGATACACCCGACATACATGCGACTAGTTCTTTAGCCCAGAGGGCCTCTTTCTATGCCACACAACATACGACCTTTTCTGAGCTTTTTGCAAGGTGAAGATTAGTAAATTTCATTGCTGCACTTGGTGGGAGAGCTTGGCAGAATCTCTGAGCATTAAATGACAGCCACAGAGTAGGTAAAATCCTACTGAAAGTCACCTGAAAATTAGCCCAGAATAAAAGATCCCCAAAAGATTCCCAAAAATATCCCCAAAACAAGCTGAAGGAGAAGTTTCTGAAGCATCCCAAGGGAAAATGTCAACTTTCTTTGATAATGTGGGTGGTTTCCTCTCATAAGGCAAGTCTAGAACATAGGCTCCAGCTTCCAGAATGTGTATTTTAAAGGTCACTATGGTTTAATAACTATCATAGAGGTAGGTTTGTTGTTCCACTTGACCATCCAACTCTGAAAACTTCACATAGAGGTGTACTTTCCTAATGAAAGCCCTCATGATTATTCTCAGTGGATGACAGACATTACTTCTGAGCAAAAGTAATCATGAAGTCAAGTTTAAATAGCAGTGGCCAAGTCTCTGTAGAAACCTAACAGGATGAGAGATTTAAATGGAGAGATTGAGCATGACTAGGAGGAAAAAGACGTCCTGAAGTTTGGAAAACAGAGTAAGCTGTATTCCATTTTATAAGTCGTTAGGTGTTATAAAGAACAAAGCTTTTAATTGAAATTCAGACAAGCACTTAATCTAGATCAAAGCCCAAATATTTTACTTATCTTTAGTCATTGCATACCAATAAAGACTCGTTGACCAAATTCACCAAATTCTTCCTCTTCTAGAATACAAAGAATAAATGCTCATGAAATAAAAAAGAATAGAGAAAGCTTAAAAGCTAGATGGCAAACAATTATTGCTGATTCCAAGGACAAATGTTTCAGGAAATACGTAGAAGTATGATGCCTAATACAATTTTAAAAGCACGATACTCCATATTATGAAATATTAAAATATTTTACAACCAATGACCAATTGAAAAGGGTTATTGTAAGAAAAAGTAAACATAGAAAGTCTTGATATTTCCTAAATTAAATTTGAAATTTATTATATTTGTTTCATTCCTAAGATATCTAGATACCAGACAATGTTTTGAAATTGAAATTAATGAAAAAACCTCCACATAATTTAAGCTTTTCAGATGAAATCTATCTTACAAGGACTCTTTAGTTAATACAGTAACTAACAAGTCAGTGGCTCAAAATCAGAAACAAAAAATTTGTATCTCAGTTTCTGCCCCATAGCGTGTTTAGAAAATGCAACTTGTGTCTGCTCAGATCCTTCAGGCAAAATGAAGACCTGGTTTTATTATTTCTTTTTCTTCATTAGATTAGTGATATTTGTGCTCCAGCACGTGAACCTAACTTGTTTCCTCCAATTCTTTTTGTCCTTATTCTCAAGCTATTCCTCATGAAGGCTTCACTATTCAGGTGAGACTTCTAAAACCCTCATGTATTTTTTAAATTAAATCTCTTGTATAAGGCTCAGTTTTCCTATAAATCAATGTTCAGAAAGTTTAGAAACTATTTGAGAAAGGTGATTTGAAAACAAATAATGAAGGAAAAAATGGTGCCACTGTTTAGCTTTCTTTTAAAAAATGACTCTATTTTCCC
Organism: Bombycilla garrulus; assembly: GCA_013400315.1. NCBI lineage: Eukaryota > Metazoa > Chordata > Aves > Passeriformes > Bombycillidae > Bombycilla > Bombycilla garrulus. The sequence goes on along the minus strand of VXBU01006814.1, from coordinate 56,696 downwards.
CTAATTACGCAGGTAATTATCTAAGTCATGCATTCCCTTTATTTATGCCTTGTTAGAGCAAGAATGAGATAGAGAAGACAGACATGTCTTTAAAAGCAGTATTTGTTCTAAGGAAAAACATTATTTTCATTTTCAAAGCTTTCACATGCTTTTAGCAGTAGACCCTTTGATTTACAATTATCTCTTAAGCATGCAAGTATTGAAACAAAATTAGATGCACATTAATTGCTCTTTCAGGTTTATATACTTTTCATTACTTGTACCTATACAATACAGTTTTATTCCTTCATTTCTACATGTACTAACAACTAGTTTATTACTATGGAAAAAAAAAAAAAACTCCTTGGAACAAAACTGCTCATTAAGGGCAATGTTCAGAGTAATGTTCAGCTGACACATGCCCATATAATTCCTATCTTCAGGTCTCTTGAGTCATCATTGAAATGTATTTAAATATTTCTGCTTTATCTACCCTCTCTTCTGTGGTATGGAGAGCAGTGTAGAATCCTACAGGGAATAAACAATCCAGCTACCAGGTATTGCAAGAAGAGTGCTAAAGCATAAACACAAATTCTATTAGATTACTGCTTACAGGAGACAGGGAGGATGAAAAAAAGTTAGTGTTACCTTCTTTAAGCTCCTCTGCACATTCAGATAGAGACAGACATAAAACAATTAGTTTTGATAAGACAGTCTATGATCTAAAAAAACATCCAACCAGCATTGTCCAATGCATTTAGAGAATGTAGAAAACAGGTATTGCAGACATTAAATCTAAAATATGCTTCTTTGAGCATGAATTCTCGGTTCCCAAAGAATGCAAGACACAACTGCAGCATCTGTGTCAGCATTATAGTGCAAAATATATCTGCAACTAATGGTTAAAGTAGAATGTATGATTGCAAATATTTGCACCTTTATTCATCTGACTGTGTGGATACAGCAGAGAGCTGACTCAGCACTGAGCAGGATTTGCAACAGTAATCCCCAAGTGCAGCTATTAGAAACATCCTAGCCTGAAAACAAAAGAATGCCCTGCAGATCTGCTGGTTATGCCTTAAAAGCCTTGGGCATTGCTTGAGAGGTAGATGAGAACAAACCATTTGTGATAAGATGCAGAAAGAAGAACTTGCAAGTAGAGACCTTGGGGAAAAGAGCAAATGTAAGGTAAAATGACACTCTTCTCCATAAGATTACCAAATACTTCATATGAGAAGTTTAATTTTAGGAGAGAAATTATTTCTTTTAGAAGACTTAAGTTTTGCAGAACCCTCAATGTGCTGTAAATAAGCAGCTGCTTCCTAAAGGAAAAAAAAAAACCCAACAACAAACAAAAACAAACAAAAAAACCCCCATATCAGCTTGGTTTAAAAAAAAAAGTTCTTATTAATTGTATTTTTTATACATAACCAATGATTTTTATAAGCGTTTTTCTTTCCTGTATGTCAGCCATGGCCACAATCAGGAACCCAGAAGCAGCTTTCCTCTTTACCACATCAACTCCTACAGGCACTGGGGATTCAGGCCTCCATATTACCCAAGGTAATCCAATTATCTGCTGACATCAGCTGTCACAGCTTGCATGGGTACACAACTGACGAGGATTGGATAAACATATCTTTTACTGATGCATGAGAAGAAACATTCACATTCATGGGATAAGAGGACAGAAACCTTACTAACGTAATCAGAGAACAAGAGGAAGGATTTTACATAATAGCTTTTCAAGCCAGAATAGCTTCTGAAGCGAAAGTGGCATTTTGGTTTTTGCCACCTGCTTTTTTCTAAGATGCTTGCTTGTCTCTGGACAGGCTTCTCCAAGCAGAACAAGAGCAAGGAATTCAGAGTTAGGTCAGAGTAACTTACCTGACTCAAATGTTTCTTCATCTTGTTTAGTAATCCAGATAGCAAAGATATTAAAATAAATTCAAAATTTAATTCTTTTCCTTCTAATGAATATCAGAAATCAGTTTTCCAGCTTCTGTCAGTCTGTCTCACATATACTTTCCCCAGTTCCCTCTACACTGAGGTGGCAAAATACAGCTCACCATACCTGAATGAACTGCTTCATCTCTTTTTACGCAGTCCTACAGGATTGCATCCCTCCATGAGAGCTTCTGAATTACTCTGAAGAAGGAAGAATGAACTGCACTGCTTTAGGGAGCAACTCAAGCTACCAATCTTTACACTCAGTGTTCACAAGTAAAAACCTATTCTTGCTCCTTGTTACCCCCAAGATCAGTTTCTCAACAAGGAATTGTGTGGGTTCTCCAAGCCGAAAACAATCTGTGGCATTAATACGCAATAGGCAAAAAAACCTATGGTAACTTTACAGCCACAATCCAACACCTGAATCAAAGAGGTCAGATCTCATTCAAGCAGATATGTTTGTGCTGGTCAAAACACTTGACTATAAAGCACTGTACATTTTAATACACTAATACTAGATGAGGTTTCCAGGGTATGAAAAATAAAATTTTCTACCATTAAGTTCACTAGGAGAATAAGTGGTTTTATCTAGGAAATTAGGCTTTTAACTAGCTACTGCCTTGAAGCAAATAAAATAATCTCAAGTGAATTCAGTTACCTGTTTCCACACACTTTTCGTCAATCTGCATGTCGTCCTCTACAGATCAACAAAAGGGAAAAAAATTCATCTGAATCAGAGAAACACTGGGAAGGAAAAACACCCTTACAGATCTTACAGACTGAATTCAGACATCGGGAACAAGATACGTGAAGCTCAAATCATCTTTAGACATCTTTAAGGATTTTAAATGTTAACTCCAATTTAGTGATATTCCTTGTGTACAGTGAGCAAAAATTCTTAAGTGAGTGCTCTGAAGGGCTTGTGGCAGAGAAACAAATGCATCTAACTTGAATTCTCCTCTTGAAATAATGAAAGGTTTAACAGGGCTGTCAATCTATTTATCCAAATAATTTATTAAGTATTACAATGAGGGAATATATTTTTCTGTCCTACAGCTTCTAATATCTTTCCAACATGCTACATTCAAGCAGAGTGTTTTGCTTTTCATTTTTATTGTTACTTTTACATGAAAAAGAATGGAGAAGATCAATTCAGCTCTTTCTCAATCCCCAGTCAATTTATGTCCCTGAAATGTGATCACATGAGCTTGGGCAATCTCATGGGCTCACAACACAGCGCTGTTTGTGTTTTGTTCTTGCACGCCCCTTCAGACAGACCCAATAGGAGCTATTTTCAACTTACAGGGCAATTGTCAGAGAATCTGTAAATCATATTCTGCCCATGTGTATCCTTTAATGAAATACTCTCTTGGAGCTGCTCCAGGAGAGAAAGAGGAATATTGTCTTTCTTTCCTCAAAGAACCCATCCAAACTGTCACTTCTCTGACAGATAATGCAAAGCTAAGGTTTCCACTTTAAGACAACGTATGCATCTACTACTTCAGTGAAAAAAAGCTGGATTTCAATTGTGCTAAGCACACAAAATGCTAAGAACTTGAGCTTCTTCTGCATGTATTTATCAAAATTGCTCATTTCTGACAATTTTTTTAAAAGCCTGTAAAAACATGTGTCATATTGGTTCCAGGTACAGAAATGCAATGCTGCCCAGATGAGATTTCCTACCTTCTTCCACAGTGCTTACTGCTCACAGCATATCCATTGAAGCAGTTAAAATGCAATAAAATTATGGTGAAAGAGAGCCTCAGCTCTAGCAAACAAAGCAATCAGTGCAAGAAGAATCCTAGGGAATGAAACACATTCCCTCTGGGATATATCATGAGAGAAAAATTTTATACTTTCATAAAGAACCATAGAAGGAAATAGGGACAGAGGAATCAGGAAGAAATTCTTTTTCTGGGAATAATTGCATATTTACAGAAAATTATAGTTGGTAGAGGATAATATTTCTGGATTATTACCATGAATAAATTAAAGGGCAGCATAGCTTATTTTAGACCTCAAGAAAATAAGTTCTATTATTCTCTCAATAGCTTTGATGGAAAGAAACATTTTAAACATTGTATGGCAGTTTTCAGTGCAGAGCTGGTATCTGTATCCCTGGAAAGCCAGGCCAGTGCAATTGTCACCTCAAGACTTACAGCCAATTCTCCTAGAGAGAAATGGTTGGCCTAGTGAGCTCCTAGAACTTAGTGACTTCAGAAGAATTTGAATTCACAGCTTCTCTTATGGTCAGATCCAAGTACACTGGAGACAACCACCATCAGTACTCCATGTACAATTATCATTAAGTATTTGTTTTTCTGAGGATAGGTAAAACACTTGAAAGTTAAAATATGGCTCCAGAAACAATGTCTTTGAATTAAGCTGAACTGTATAAGCTTTTGTTTCAGTATCCCTGAAACAGAGACAAGATCTTTCTTTCCTGCTGTATTGCTCAAGTAACTTTTCACTCACACATTGATGATTTGAGACAGAGATGGGGCTGGAAAGGCTGAGACCACCAGAATTCTCGCTGCTTCCTACATAGAAATAAATTATCACGGTTAAAGAAACAAAAGAGTCCACAAGCACATTATGCTCCAGTCAGATTCACTGCTTACATGTAAGATTGATCACTACTGAACTGAGAGAAGACAGCAAAAACTGAAACATTACCAATATTTTAGCTCACTGCAAAGTCCTGAAATAAAACCAACATGCTATCAGAACTACTCAAATTTCCAAATCAGCAGCCCAGAATTATTAAGAGTTTATATAAAAGTACAGGAAGACAAGCCATACTGTACAGATTGCTGGAAGTAGAAGAGTGTGCTACTAGTAGGGGTAGTAGTACTACTGCCTCCATTACTATACAGAGCCTCCTGCTTGCAGCCTGAGTTACAGCCTAGTTTGATTTCACCTTGCATCATACAGACTCCATGTAGGTTTATATTTATTACAAAGAGAGGTTTATTATGTGCTATTGCATGGCTTTGTGTTATCCTGGGGGACCACAGGACACGTGCTTAAAGGATCGGATTGAAAAGGCTGTTACAGCAGTGTAAGAACACTGATCTTGTAGTGTAAAAATAATGGTCTATTTATGCAGAAAATAATAGCCAAAAGATCCTTGTTCTTTCTTGAGTGTTTGGGTTTTTTTTCTCCTTACTTTTAATCTGGTCCACTCAGTTTTGACCAAAGCTGAAGAGGTCACTCATACATCACAGGATGCCTTTAAAAAATTCTATGCTTTTAGTATCCCACTTTTTCCCTTGCCTTTTTTTTTTCCATCACAGATGATAGTCCTTTAATAGTCAGGGCCCTCAATTTCCACACATCTTTCAGCTGTGACGCTCCACCAGATGTCTTAGCAACCAGCATGAAGTCTGGACAAGTGCTGCAAATTTCCTAAATGGCAATTTGAGATTATACTGGTGCTTTCAAAAGCTTGTGCTCACACAGGTGCTCTTAAGGGGAAAAAAAGGGCAAGAAGCCAGAGATCAGAAAGAGGAAAGATGCTTGTCGGATGTCACTCTGAATCATACAGCTACAAAACTTACGAAAATTTTATATAACCAGGGGTGAATTACTGGCTAATTTCTGAACCAGAAATCAGGAAAAAGATGATTTCTTTACCTTTTAAGAAGATGATTTGAGGGTATGAGTCCAGCACAGGCACTGAGATCTGAAACTTTCCTAGCCTGCCACCAGAGTGCATCATTCTGGTCCACAATCTGGAGTATTTCACCCCTCTTAAAAGGCAAACCTGCATCAGCACATGGTATGGCAGGATCTTGCAAGGGCCAGTAATCTGCCATTGCTCGCACATAAAGCTTGTGAAGAAAATATACAAGAGTTAATGGAAGCCAAGTTTAGAATGGATACAACACAAGCTTTACAATCACAGGGCCAGATACTGCTGCAATTTCAGTCTAATGATGAAGTCAAGTTTTAAAAAACAGATCAAGCCCTAAACCTTCTCTGTTTGTTTTGAGGAAAAAGACCCCATTTGTCTCATATATTAGGAAAAGAACTGACCTTCAACCTGCAGATCAATCTGAAAGTGCCTTCATTACACAGTTACATTTCTACTTACTGTCTTTACTGCTTCAGCAACAACATACTGATGTCAGCTGAGAGACAGCCATAAAGGCAAGGTAACACTTTAGGGATTGCAATGAACTGCCAGGCAACACTGTGTCTTTGTATCACACAATTAGACACTACTGCTACCAGTCTGGAAAAAGAAAAAGGAAGCTTCTTACTGTTGTTTGGTTGCTGACAGGCCGATCAGAAACTGGAATTAATTTGAACATAATTGTCCCCTGAGACAGGGCCTAAATGATTAGAAAATAATTAAAATATGGTTAGTATTCAACACAAGTAATGAAACATAGGCAGACAAGCTCAACATAGCACAGCTTTGAGGATACTGCAATGTTTGTGCTACAGATAGAATTCAGGTAGAGAGAGTCAACGTGACAATACTGTTTTTTTTCCAAAAGGAAACTCAAGAATGAAACACTGAAGTCCTGCTAAATATTTTTTAGCTTAATGCAAGCTATGTTTCATTGTAAGTATATGTAATTTGAGCATTGATTCATACCAAACTTTTCTACCAAAATCGTATTTAAATTAGTGGCAGGGTCTGGTTAGATGAGTGATATAAAGGGGGAGGAACATGATTTAGTAATTAAGCATTCCAATGGAATTTGTATTTCTTATACCTAGAAATGGTACAACTAGGGCAATAGCATATAAACTTAGTATGATTACACAGAGAAATACCTCACTGGCTAGCACTTAACACTTTGCAGTCAAGAACCCTGAAAAATTGTGGGCAAAATGACAAAAGAGGAACATCTCAACAGATTTCTTCATGAGAATTTTGACAACAGTAATTACACTGCCTTTTTCTTGCAAGGTAAGGTGCGTAGCTTACAAGCTCATTCACTCTACTTTAGTGCATTTTGTAGCATGGACTCTTATTAAAACAGCAGCTTTGCACAACTTTCTTGTGGAACATTAACTGAGTGGCACTTCTGGAAAAAACTATGAATCAGTGAAGTCTGAATAAATTAGTATTTTTTCCCAGAAGCTGCAGATGGAATGGTCACAATTAAATTAATTTCTGTCCAGAACAGAAGTTAGATTTAATTCTGATTTCATATATTTTGATTTCATGAGTAGTTATGAACTTCATTCACTGCAAGGAAACAATCTGAATGTTCTGTTAAAAATTTCAGGCTTTCTCATGTACAAGAGTGTGTAAAAGAGCAAACATACAAATAATTCTAAGGCACATAGTAGAAAACATATTTAAAAAATATTAAATACCAGAATATTAATGACTTGCTCAGGCTCAAGTCCCTCAACAGGAACTCCATTTACTTCCACCAGTTTGTCTCCAGCATACAGCAACCCTACCGTGAAAACAAATATGAAAACAGCAGCAGGAATTTTATCACAGCATTATTTATCTTGGATAGGCAAGGCAGGGTCACACAGAAATACCACAAGCTTAAGTAAGCATTAAAATTTATCTGCACCATGTATTGAAAAAGGCATTTTGGATTCAGGCTGCATTGCCCCTGGATGGGACTGCAGACTGCTGTGGGTCAAAAGGAGCTGGCATGCTTCAGATTTCTTAATCCTTCCCACTCACCCATATGACTTCTTTACAATCTACTGATGATTTGCCTTAAAATTAGCATAAACATTTTAATATTGCTCCATTTCCCCAAGTAACTTATGAACCTATCCTATATTAATAGACCTGAGACTTGGAATCAGACCCCTAAAAACTCCAGGTGCAGTGGGAGGCCCTGGCTCTCCTCTCTGTCCTTTACAGTAAAGTCTTCATAATATTGTTTTCTTTTCCATGATCCTTTAATTCAATTAAAATGTTAATCAAGCTAGGCGTTTAATTGGCTATTTTCTGCATGTTGGGTTTTCTTCTCTATATAAAGGCCAGAAAATACTAAAAGGAGCTATTTTATAATGATTATAGTTGTAATCATAATAGAAGTTACAGAATTTTACTCCTGATGTTTCACATTTTAGTTACATTACATTTCCTAAGGGACATGGAACACATTCAATTCTAGGATGACAAAACAGTAACATTTTCAAGGGAACTCCTTGAAGATTACTTAGCTACTAGTGCTAAGCAAAGTGTTCAGTAGAGTAGTGCCAAAAGGTATTATTAAGTATTCCTTAAAGACCACTATCTTCTAGAATCACCAACTATTGATGTTTACTATTTCTCCATTAGGGAATGTGCTGCATTTCATACTACACTGCAATTTGGGATATCCAGGTATTCATGCCAAGAACACATAATGAAAACTGGATTTCTACCTCAACTCAGTCTAAAACAGCAAATTTATCTGAAAATTTATTAAGTCAGAATCAAAGTCACTGCAATGCATCACTGCTTATAGTGCTGTCCCATGTACACATTATCTTGCTCTATAATGCAAGATTAATTGTAGAAGCTAAGGTATTATCTTACTTCAAATGTCTTATTTCAAGTTCAGTTTTATGTATCACTTTGTTTCAAATTCCACGTACCACTTCTGTCTGCCAGCCCACCATGGATCACACGGGCAACCGTTATGTCACCTGTTATCTCATGGCGTTTAATGGTGGCACCCTGGCAGGTGAGAACAAAGGAAAAACATTGATCATCCAGGGACCCCAGTAAGTTTCCTTTCATATCACAAGTCTGATCTTCACACTGACACAAAGGCATTGAGGGATACAGCCTTTTTACCACAACATGGATATAGCAATTGCCACAGAATCATGGAATAAGCTGAGTTGGAAGGGACCACAAGGATCACTGGGTTGAACTTCTGGCCCTGCACAACACCATCCCCAAAAGTCACACCTTGTGCCTGAGAGCATTGTCCCAATGCTTCCTGAATTCTGTCAGGCATGGTACTGAGACCACATCCCTGGGGAGCCAGTCACCCTCTGGGTGAAGAACCTTTCCATAATGCCCAAGCTAAACCACCCCTGACCCAACTTCAGGCCATTCCCTCTGGTCCTGTCACTGGTCACCAGAAAGAACAAATCAGTGCCCCCTGATCTTCTTCCCCTCACAAGGAAGTTGTGACTGCAGTGAGGTTCTTTCTCAGTCTCCTCCAGGCTGAAGAGACCTAAGCCACTCCTCATACAGCTCCTCCTCAAGGCCCTCCACCATTTTCATAGCCCTTTTTTGGATTGTCTCTAATATTTAATGTCTTTTCTGTATTATGGCAGCCAAAACTGCCCCCAGCACTCGAGGTGAGGCTGCCCCAGTGCAGAGCAGAGCAGAACAATCCCCTCTCTTGCCCAGCTGGCGATGCTGTGCCTGATGCTCCCCAGGACGTGGGGGCCCTCCTGGCTGCCAGGGCACTGCTGACTCATATCCAACTTGCCATTGACCTGGAGCCCCAGGTCTCTTTCCACAGCACTGCTTTCCAGCAGCTCATTTCCCAATCTGTCCATACATCAAGGTTGCCCCATCCCAGGTGCAGAATCCAGCACTTTTGCTTGTGGAACTTCACATGGTTGGTGATTGCCCAGCCCTCTCCTTTGTTGAGGTCTCACTGCAGGGCCTCCATGCCCTCAAGGGAGTCAACAACTACTCCCAGTTTTGTATCATCTATGAACTTGCTCAGTACCCTTTTCAGTCCTGTGTTTAGGCCATTTATGACGACGTTGAAGAGCACAGGGCCAAGGATGAAGCCCTGGAGGACCCCACTAATGACAAGTCACCAGTTTGATGTAACACCAGGGTCACTATAACCCTTTCTGCTCAACCCATAAGCCACTTGGTCACCCATCCAATAATGTGTTTATCCAGCTGTGTGCTAGACATTTTGTCCAGAAGGATACTCTGAGAGACAGTAATGAAAGCTTTTCTGAATTCCAAAAGGATGACATCAACTAGCTTCCCCTGATCAGCTATCTGGGTTACCTTGTCATAAAAGGAAATCAGGTTTGATAAACAGGACTTTCCCCTCATGAAGTCATGCTGGCTGTGACCAGCATTTTTCAACACCTCCCAGAATAATCTTCTCTGTAACTTTACCAGGCACTGAAGTGGGACTGACAGGCCTGTCATTTTCAGAGCCATAATGTGTTAGTACTAAGTCCTTCAATGTCTTCAACTTCCGTCACACTAAAATAACTTCATTGATTGACAGTTAGAAGTCTTTTTTATCTCCTGTATTACAGCTATCTTTTCCTAAAACAGATTAGGTAAGCTATACAATGTTTGCTGCTTATAAGTACAAATGATTTCTAAAGCACTTTCAAAGTCTCTCCTCCCTTCCTTTCTGTTTTGGCCATGGGCATAACTCTCAATCCAGTTTGGTTTTAATCTCATGTAATGACAATACATCTGCAAAATGTTCAAACCCTGAGCAAGCAAGGCACTAAACAACCTACTCTAGTTACACCCACACTGTGCAGAGCTAGATGGTCTCCTCAGGTCCTTTCCAACCTCAACAATCCTTGTGATTCTGTAAAATCTGGACAAGAATGCACACAATCCCCATGACATTCCTGGGAAGAAACCAATATGCATCCAATGCATTATCAATTCTTTCTAAGTTAAAATAATTTGATAGACACAAGGAAGGTGCCTCACCAGAGGCTGGTTGTTTTTCACCAAGCAGACAATCCTCATAGCTTCTTCATTTTCAGGTATGTTGTCTGGCAGTGGTGGAAGGGTTGGTTCAAAATCTTTCTGGGCCACAGTATCATGAGCAGATAGCAAGGCCTGTTACAAATGTCAATAAGCAAACCAACCAACCAACCCATAAGCAAAGATCATATAATAGCAGAGCTTTAAACAGCAACTGGTCAGAAACTGAATGCTGTCCTTTGTGAACACAGATCCCGTGCACGTATTGACGTTTTCTTCTTTCCACTAGGCAAATCAAACCATGCAAGTTTTAAGAACAGTTCTTCTGTTTCTTGTGGAAAACTTACAAAAGATGAAATATATCTATTTGCAGCTCTTGGGTTAAGAATGCACGTTTTGCAATTTCAAGGAAAATTTGATTTATATATCTACATTAACTGCCCATAATTTAAAACTTTGTAAGAAACAGCTTTCAAACACAGCCTTAAGTAAAATGCAGCCCACTGGAGGTACTTCAGATACACAGTCCACATTTGATCTCATGATCACATTAGTTGGCTCCTTTACCAATTCCTGTGAACAGCTGCCTATCCATTTCCATTCCCACTGCAGAGAGCTCCAAGAGAAAACTTTTTCTTTCCTTATGCAGGACTTGCCTTAAAGTGTGGAGAACGCAGTAGCTGTCTTAGCTCTTTGATCTCTCCTGACTGAGGGGCTTCACGCAGTAAATCTACTACCTGACAAATGTAAGAAAGAAAGTACAGAGATGGATCTCGAGGACAATTTGTTTAGAAAGCCCTACACTGAATGTAAAGGAATATGGTATGAAGGCAGTGTAAAGCATCCCCCCCACCCTGTGTTATATGAGTCAGAGGATGCCCATATGGACATTGCTCTAGAACTGGACAATATGACCACAGCTGCACAACACTCAACACCAGGCTTAATTTAGCTCGGGCAGATTGCCATGTGCTCTAAATTAGTTTTTGCTCCCATCTCTCAATCAATTTCATCACTAGTCTCAGTTTCTCTGCTTCGTCATTAACTCTCCCACTAGTTAAAAGATTAAGAATTCAGCTATTATTAGAAAAATCTAAAAAGCTTTTCAATATCCTCACGTCAGTCTGCTTAATTGTAGCCATAACACTGAACCACAGTTACATGGGAAGGAAAAATACATGGTTGGTGATTAAACCATTAATTACACTGGCCAGGATTTGCATAGTTCAGCAACCACAGCTGTGCCCATTTCTCATGCCCCTTTCTCACCACACTAAGGGTTGTGGAGTAGTTTTACAAATGTGCAAGGAGAGTCTCAGGTTTATATACTGTACTTAGACCTGAGACACAGAATAAATACCATGACACTTAATTGCAGCAGAATCCATTCATCTGGTATGAGTATGTAAAGCAATAAACTGTGCATGCATGCAGTCTCACCTCACGACTCAATGCACGTGCCTGCAGCGTGACAGGAGCTGGTCTTTTTCCAAGATAGTGTTGGAGGCATTCATAAATCTGTTGCAGGCCATGACAGACAAAACAAGGCAATGATGATATTCACCAGTTCACATGATCATACAGATACATACATGACAGACAATGGACAACAGTATTTCTGGAAACTTCTCAGTCCAACTAGAGCCCCAGAGTCTGTAATCTAAATTCTTAATATTTAATGCATCTGGAATTGAGTCTTGAACTCAATGCCTTTCCATGTTACCAGGTAGCTTGCCACTTACACAGTAGCTTTGAATTTTCCTAGAAGAAAAGCTGTCTACACAGGTCAATAGCCTGATAATCAATTCTCTGATTCATAGCCTGTTTCCTTCCTCTAGTTGAAGGCATAATTGCTGTATTTAAAATGCCTTTATGGTCATTCTTATCCAGTAAAAGCTCTTCTTTAAAAAACAAAGATTTAAAAAATCCTTCTTAATGAAAAGCAGGACTTGTACAGAATTTGTCTCAGAGATAAAGTTCTTCTCAAGATAGAAACACCAAAGTGTCCTTAAAGTCAAAAACCAGTCAAAACTCTGTTCTCTAACAATATAAGATCTTCAGTTACATGTCAGATGAATGGAATGCAAAATAAAATATACAGTGTCACAGGCCAAGAAGTGGGATGCATAGCCATACAGAAATTTAAGTACAGGAAAGACAATTGAGCAATTCTGTGTTCAGTCTCTGTCTCCTGACCTTAATATAGACAGGTAAAGTAGAAGAGCCTAAATGTGTAGGACATTATGGAAGAGAATACCTAACTGTCCTTTAAAGCATAAGGGGTTTTGTCTACTGTGACTGCTCATATTAGAACTGACAACAGGACTATCAACACTTAGTGTAAACAAACATTTATTGTCCTGATATGGCAAAATCAAGTAGCTATTGCCTAGAGATTGTTGTGTAGATACCTTGCTTTCCCAGCTGTGTGGTACCTTACCTTTAGCAGTGCTTGCAGCCAGCGAGATCTGAGCAGGTCATAAAGCATGCCAACGCCATTGACATCTCTCTTACAGAGCAAACTGAGCTCTTGCAGCGCTAGAGTCAGAACATGAGATACACCTGAGCCCAAGAAACAGAAAAGCGCAAGACACTTCAGTACAAAGAGACCAACCAAAGCCAAACAGTGACCCAGACCTTTGAAATGCACTTTTCCTCAATTTGTACTTCTTAGAAGTGCAAAGACAATTCTGTCTGCCTTGCTTTTTTTCCTGCAATCAACTCTATTACATAAGAGCTATTTTACCATGTTATTAGCCAGCAGGGTTAGGTCAATACTAGCAATTTGCAACTGACTTGTGAGGAAACCATACAGGCAATCTCACACATAATAGTCTGGGTTCACTCATACCTCCTACTGAGAAGGGGTGAAACCACAAAGAACTCCTTGGCTTTATGAGCCAGAAACAAATGCCAGGTATTCTCCTCTGATGCTCTCTTAAGTTATCTGCATACCACCAATGAATGTCAATAATCATTCCAATTATTAAGTACTACTTCAAGCACATTCATCTCTCTCATGACTCAGTGGAAGAAGAGTCACAGGAATTAAGGAATAAAACTTTTTTCAAAGAGAAAGAAAACTGAAAAAGATGCAAAAGTTACCATTATCTTTACTGCTGACTGTCGGCACCTCCATCTTCTCCTTTATTCAAGGAGATTCCACCCACTTTGAATACTGCATTCATATCACGTTGGTTTCACAAAGATAGATGCTGTACTAGGGAAAAGAGTACACTCTTCTCAGAATACTGTCAGGTATTTTACACTGATGAGAAATCAGAATTTAAAATGAAGGAAGGAGTGGCCAATAATTTGTATTTAAAGTGCACCATGGGTGTCAAAAATAAATTAAATATGAGTCCCACCTGTAAATTTAGCTACCCAGTAGTGTCCAAGATGCAGACAGAAAAACCTCAACTGCACCCAACCACAAAGCAGTACAGGATTGCTTCAGAGAATTCTCTGAATAATTCTTCCCAAAGTAGTATGGAAAATTCCCAGAGAACACCACATTTTACACCCTAAAGCATTGAAAATCTATGTATGAAAGCTCTTAGGCAATTCAGTCTTCATTATTGCCTAGCTGATTTAACTTCAAATCACATTTGATACAAGTGTTGTAAAGATATCGTCATGATTAGCAGTATGGTGGACTACTCTTAAAGAATTAAATATTTCAACTGGCCACTCAAGCTATGACTTAGACAACAAGTAAAAAAACGAACACCAAACATCTGAGCATCTCAGCCAATAGTGAACCCCAATGTGGAGCAGTAAATGCATTACCAAATTCTGTTAAATACACAGCAGTTTATCCCCTGGATTAATAAAGTAAAAAGGCAGCCATTTTCCTCTAGATTGCTCTATAGACAGAAAACACCAAAGATACGAGCAGGAAAAGTATTATCTTGATCTGCTTACAAAAGCAGAAGGCATTACTGTCACTTTTACTGCACTTAGAACTTATTTTTAGAACACGCTTCCTCTCTCTCCTGTTAAATCATAAAACTGCTTTCAAAAGTCACTGGAAATTAAGGGAGAAAAAATAAATCTCATTCATTATGAGATTATGATTCAAACATTTTATTACTGAGTCTGGGCAATTAATTTCAAGTTACTTCTACAGGATACTCAATGGTACATCTTATTGAAATTCTAATCTGAAGATTGCTTTTAAAATTATGATTTCTTCTTTTAAAGATTCACAAAAGTATAGTTTGATCATCCCCCAGTAGAACTGGAGTTTGAGCTGCAATTGTTTAATATTTTGCAATGGTCTCAGTTATTTTCCTTTAAGAATTTGCCATGTCTGTTTTTAAGCTTAGTTGATCTGCCTAATGATGGATTTAACAAAGCAGGACATATAAACCTAGTCATGGAAACCTGTTTCTTAATCAAGACAAAGCACTTGGAAACAAAGAACAACATTCCTGGAGATGTTAAAATATCTCAGATTCTGCTAAAATACAAACAATATTGTTGCCCCTTTAAAATACTCAAGGGATTAATTTTTCCCCATAAAGCATTGCAGATTCTGGTATCAATACAATTTCCATAGAGAACAGATGTGCGAGCAACTTGAGTGTGTTTAGAAATTTTGGACACAGTTTATCTTGAAAGTTATCCTCAGATTTTCCAAAAATCTGGGAAAGCTATTGAGCGGTGATTGCTTGTCTTGTTGGGTGAAACCCTCAGCTACAGTTATCAGAGTTCTAGGAATAAACATGCAGTAACCTTTCTATCCATTGCTGTCATCTTAAACCACAGAGTTTATGCTCACACTAACAGAAGTGGCATTTAAACAGCAAAATCTGTCAAGTTCTGAACACCACACGTCACTTCAGTCATAAATTAGCAGCCGTTTCATATTTACACACAACAAAAGGAAAGCAGCTTCTAACTGTGAAGCCTGGTTTCAGAAGCTGTCAGTTGCAACAGATGCTGAAAAAGTCACTGCCAGAAGAGAGGAAGAGTTGCTCCTTTGTAAAGAGACCTACTGGATTGCTTGCTTAAGAGCAAAGGTCAGAGTTCAAATAAACGTAGAATTACTGCTGTGCCTTTATTTCCTAAGACTTATATCTGCGTTGACTATAAGGCCAGAGCTCAGGGTCTCTTCATCCAGGGATCTAAATAAATTAGATGGAAATTCTTGCTAAAAGGCTTACCTGGCTAATCTCCCAGGCAGTGTAAGGGCCTTCCCATTCACGTGTATTGCAAGCAATTACAGATGCTCATTAATAGAAGACATTTCTCTTTGCCTGTTGTTAGAGACAGAACTGGATATCCACACCGAGTGCGCCAGAATTTGAATCACAATGAATCAGTCACCTCAAGTCTGCAAACATCAGTTATCCCAAATCTGGGTTACTCCTTCAGCAGCAGAGTATACAATTCCTCGACCCTAATTGTTGGACAGACCAGAAGGTCTTACTGATACAAGGCTATGGCTGCAAGGGAACCTAAGCCCTGTTTTAATAAAGTTTCAGAATTGTCTTTAAATGGACAATTCTGCATCTTGTCAAGACTCTAAAGGGGACAACACCAGAGGGCCTGACATTCAGAACATCACCCCCCTCCTCTTATACACTTCTGTGGTTAATATGTTAGACTTGAGCGCTTTTTACAGGGAAAACCACTACCTTTAGATTTGTCAAAATTAATGATTTGGCATATTGAAGACTGCAAATTAGCTTGAGGGCAGGAAATACTCTGAAAAAGCTTTTGTTGCAAATAAACTACTCTAAATCAGCAAACTGAGTAGGCAAAAAATGGTAGGGAGAGATATTCAGCAACTCAAATCACATACCCTGTTCAGGACTTTTTTGTTCTGCATTAAATAAGCTTAATTAGGCCAGCGTCATCACTGAAGTCCGACAGCTTCTTTTCTAGTCAGTGTAAAGAACCATCTTGCTTTCCGTATACTATTTGAGACCCTAAAGTGTTTTAGCTAAAACAGCAACCATAAATATTAGTGGAATATACTGACACATTTTAAGCCTTTTAAACCATTTATCCTTATCTCATCCCAAGCGCCACTTAATGCAAGTCAGAGACAGTAGAGTTTAAAAAAAGAAAAAAAAAAAGGACTGCAAAAATGTTATGTTAACACCAGGCATTCTGTGAGATTTCACAGAATCACACCTGCATATGTGAGGTAATTTATGCTGTTACTGTCTGTACTCAGATCTATTCAGTGGTGGTTCATTCTGCCTCCCTCTAAAGCACAACCCTAGCACTGCAGTGGTGGGGAGAGCACCTTGTTTACATGGGGTAAGAACTAACAGAACATTGCTCCCCAAAAGATCAGCACTCAGAGAACACTTGGACACAGCACACTGCAGTCATGAGGGGAAGCTAGCTTTACTTCCAGATGTTTACTGCCAACAGCTTGGGCTTAGAGAAAAGAAACAAAACACCCAAAAGCCCCCTAAAAAACAACCAACCACTGTATTTATACTAAATCAACTTAGAAGCACATGGCTAGGTTGTTCAAAGATAGGATTTGTTTTACAGTCCCATATCAGTCACATATTTTTCTAGATTATCTCTCAACATACCAGAACAGGCAGTTTGCTAAACTACTTCTAAAAACAAGTACAGTTTTGTGAAGATTAGGACTGAAGAAAAAATTCCCTTTCAAGCTCCTACTCCCTATTCACATAGCCCTCTAGTATTTAGCTAACAAGAATTAAACAGACATCAGAGGTTTAAATAGCTTTGCTATAGCTATGAGAGGAAACTCATTTCACTTACATGGGGGAAAATGCATCCTTGCAGTACAATGGTTTCAGTAAATTTTCTTACCTGCAAACCCCACAGAATATGCCATGTTCAGCTCATGCAGAATTTCCAGAGGGAAAGAGTATTTGTTGCATGTTAGTACAGCAAGTAACCTCACTGCCCCAGCTAATCTATGGACATCCTCTCCTTTCTAATCCGCAGAAACCTAACCTTAGAACTACTCATTACCAGGGAGAAGAGAACAAATCCCCTTAACCATTTTCTTGCATAAAAAACCTACTTTACATCTTCTCTCACTTAAATAATTTCTTATTCTCATCAGCTTCCCCAGTCAATAGGGTGCTTATCTCTTGGGGTCTTTCTGCAGCTACCATGGCTGCAATTGCAGTGAGGATCTGTAACACCAGTATTGATCTTCTGTGTCTGGTTAACGGATTTCTGCTGCAGCACAGGAAATATCTGGCTTTCCATTTTAGAGAAAAAAAAAGGAGAAAAAAAGTAATTACCCTGAAGCAGTCCAGCTGGAAAGGTCCTGCAGGTTAACTCGCTTCTTTGTTAGTTACAGCAATACACAAATCAAAGCTGGTCTGTGCCGATTTCCTAACACATCACAGCCCAGATCGGCTGTAAAACGGAATCTGTGTCAGAAGCACATTTAATCCTGGGATTCTCTTCAGCTAATAACTAAGCTACACATCAGAAGGACCAAAAATAATCCAGCCCAGACTGTCTGCTTCCCTAAATCAGCCAAGCTAAATTCATATGCGATACCACTATTTTTTCTAAGCGATGGAGTGTAGATATACATACCTCTCTGTGTGTTTAGATGTGTAAAGGCAGATGTATCCTTTGGGTTTTGTAGTCCTCAGCTCTGCACCATTCACAGTAGATGAAGTTACACCATTAAAGTTGCTACGTATTTGTAGCTACATCTTGTTCTTGAAAGGCAGGAATATTACAGAAGAATTTCCCATCTCCACTTATATTTTTGGTTTAAGGCACAGAATCAATGTAGGACTTAGCTCATATGAAACAAAGCATAATATTAAAATCCTTTCTTCTGAAATATCCAAATAAAACAAATGCTAATTCAAAGCAGCTACAGGGGAAAAAAATAATCCCAAATCTGTTTGTCATGGTGAGACTCCCACAAAAGGCAAAATAAATCCTGAATTCAGATCTTCTGCAGATGAAAATTGTTGCCATTGATTTACTCAACCATTCAGCACAGCCCTTTTTCAAAGGTCAGTTCTGTTGCTACAGGCTTCAAAAAAAAAAAAATTTACATGGAAGTCCAAGAGGTGATTGCATGGAAAGGCTGCATCTGGTGCAAGGTGAAGTGTTTGAATTCTGCCTTATCCTTCATTATGCTCTTCACCCCTAGTTGTGTGTCTTCCCACCTTCTCAAGTTAGCTTTCCATAGCTTCCCTTTTATTCATATTGTTGCTTATTTCTCCTTGAATTGTTCAGTATCATTTAAAAAACAAGATTAAGCCAACACTAAATTGTTTGTAAACATGAAGTCTACTTTCTATATTCTCTCATCACTATAGTCTATTGCAAGTTTAACAGTGGTTTTAAATATCATTGTTCCAGAATTACTCTTTCCCCTTCTCTGATAAAACTAGAAATAATTTTGAAAAGACCCACTACTTTTACTTTCTTATGAAAACTGCTACATTACTCCTGTTGTTCAACACATCTGCATTCTGGCATATGGGTTCTTTCCATTTAGATGCCAATATACAAGCCATGACCCCTACTTCAAAATATGATAAGCATTATCTATGGCAGTCTAACATAACTTAAACAATTATAACATTCCGTAATCTACATTCTCCTTCCCTTTTTAATTTTTCTGAGTCAGTCCTGGAACCTACAATACTCTGGTTACCCACCAGTGTTATTGGTATAAATGAAGTTAGACATAAACCACACAACACACACACACTCACAGATTCCCCAGGGAAATGACTTCTTCTCTGCAGCCTTTGAGCTGAACTGCTCCGGCAGTTCTAAGGGAACTGTGGGGAGCTTTCCTGAAGTGGGAACACCTTGTAGTTAGTGCCAAGAGAGACAACCCAGCGTGTCCTGCTCCGAGTGGGAAGCGTGGAAGCACTGAAGCTCTGGCCCAGAGGCAGCTCTGGCTTGGCACAGGCAGAACCAGGAGCAATGGCAGCAGCTCCAAACCTGCTGGAGCAGCCGCCCCGATGCAGCCCCTGGGGGGAACTGCCCGGGAGCTTCCCTGCAGCGGGAAGAGCCCAGCACTGGTGCCAGGAGCTCACCTCTGGGGCAGCAGCTCTGCATGCTGAGCCCTGCTTCCTGGGAAGGGCTGCACATCCCTCGCTCATAGAGGAGCCTGGTGGGCACCTGCTGTCAACCAAGGTCAACCCAGCACATCTGTGCAAGAGCACCCTTCACCCTTCTCACCTCCTCCCACGAGGGCCGACAGAGCTCATCCTCAGGGTAAGCAAACTGAACACTGCACAGCATTTCATTCAGTGCCAAAATCTGAAGTGGTCAGTGCCATTTATTTATTCCATAAACAGAAAGAAGGGGAAATGCCTGTGTATTTACAATTCTAGTAAACAGGGAAGTCCTTACCAGTGCGATTATTTCCACAACAGCACATGAACACTGCATTCAGAAATGCTGTTCAACACAGATGCCTCAAAACCGTTATAGCCAAACACACTATAGGTACCCATTATAAATACTAACATATTTCTATTTTCTTAAATAAACAAACATACAACTTAATTCAGGAAGATCAAATGGTTTTGTGGTGCAATTCATTCCCTTTAAACATTTCTGCTGACAAACCAAGAATAATAAAAACAAACCCACTGCTTTGGAAGCCATGCAGTCCAGAATCTCACATGTGTTCTATGTAGATGCCATGCCTTTGTGCAGCATGGTTAATTTAAAAGGAGTGAATAATCTTTCTGTTAAGAATATGGAAGTATTTCTTCTTGGTAGGTACTTGATAAACCAAGTCTTTAACTTCATCACCACTTCACAGAAAGCTTCTGGCTACAGTTTTTGAATCTTAGAACGGAGAGTTCAGAGTATTTTCATCTGTAGCAGCAGAACTATAACCAAGTATTTCTTAGGGGCCATTTCAGGGAAGAAGTGGTTATTAGTGAAGTTCTGCTGAGTAGATTATCCCACAGAGGCAGGTTGTGAATGATGGTCTAGGTGAGCTTTTCATGTTGGATCTGGTAGTAACATGCCTGAATTAAAACAAAGTTCAGATTAGCACAAGTGCCAGTTCACAGCAAAGCATCACACACAAAAAGACAGATTTTTTTTCTATGCAAGAAAACAGAGGACAAGGCTCTCTACAAGCAGTGATGCTACAGTAGCATCACTCAACACATAAGAACCTTCTGATATGTAAGCTAGCAAAATGAGCAACAGGAGACTAAGTTACAAATTACATCCAACACCTAATCAAGCAAGATAGCATGATTTGGGACTCAGTACTTTCGCAGCTCCCAGCTATGCCAAGATAAAAGTATATTTTTGGTTACAAGTCTCTCTTTGCCCTTTGACAGAAGGCCTCAAAAGAAGACAATATTTTTTTACAGGACAAGGATGCAGGGATGAAGCATTTCAAAAGCACTCAGACTGAAAAGCAAAGGTTTCCATTACCCTGACCTCCTCTTGAAAGTTATTCACTTCTAAATGCTGGTTCAAATATGCACTGGGTCAGGTAAGCCAGGATCAGAAACTTAATATAAATGTCTCAAACAACACTTGCACCCATGGCAAATTAGATTCTACTTCTGCTTCCACCATGTATGTTCTTTAGTAAATTTGAACCAATGCAAACCTTCATTTTTTGCAACATTATGAAACAAATGTAAACAAACAAAGGTCTTAAAAAATTTCCTCTGGACCCAGATATTTTGATTTTGCACAGACAGAAAATACAGTCATGATAACCTAACACTTAAGTGTAAGATTTTTACTTAAACTTCAGATTAACAGCCTCCCTCCAAAACAACACCCCTAAAAGGCTCCACACAGCTGAATTGTATCAAGATCCACATGAGAAGCAGCTGAGGTACCAAAACAACACACTTCCATTATCAATGTCTTAGTGTACAACAGGATATTCTTCCAAACACACTCTCTTCCTTTTCCCATACTTAAAAAGATAAGAATACTTAATAAAATGTGGAGAGTGAGAGAGTATTTTTTCTTACCCTAAAACTGCATTCTTGAGAAGTTTTGCTGTAATGTTAGACTTAAACTTTAATGGAATGGCTAATCTCCAAAGAAGCACTTCATTTCAATTTTTATAGGGAGAGTAAGGCTTGTTAAGTTGCAGGGGAATGACAAGCTCCAGGTGAGCATTTAGAACAGTTCAACAGCAACCAATATTACCTTTGAGTAATCCACATTTGCACATTGCACCATTTTTCTTAGCAGTACCTGCAATTAGGAGGTTATCCAAAGCTCTACATTAAATTTCCTTGCTGATCCTAGTAAAAAATTTTAATTAAAAAAGTCAAAGAATTTACAGCCTAATGTTCATATAATTGTCCTGAACTGATCTTCATTGCTAAAAGCTGATTTCCAAAGAAAGCCTTTAATAACTCAGCATAATTTTCATACCTTCAAGGTAGTGAACATGATGCCTTGCTCCCCATGCTGGAGATAGGGATCCATCAGGTCTTCAATTAAGTGCACCTCGGACCCCAAATTCCTTATCCTGCCACATTTGAGAGTGGGAAGGTGAACATGGGAACAAAAGATGCCAGTATAATGTTTCTTAACTCTGAATTCAGGGCCTTTTCACAATAAACTGTTCAAGAGTTTTTCAGGCCAAAGCAAACAGTCAAATTGGAAAATTCATAGTTACAAAAAGCTAGTGACTAATTCTACACCAGGTAGCAGGAGTGTTTAACACAGAAGTACTTGTACTGCCTATGCTCAGCTTATGACTGATGCCACCCTTAGTGCCTACCTGGCTCGTAGCACCACATACAGAAAAACAGGAAATAAGTCATCCATGGACCACAGAAAATCTTCCTGAAGGGTCTCAAGTACACTCTGGGAGATCTCTTCAAAAGTCTGCTGGATCACCTTCAACTTGTCAGCTGGGGTAAACGTGGTACTATTTGGAGAGCAAAAGCAAACCAGGATAACAGTAAGCAGTGGAGATCTGCATCTAAATTAGGAAGGGTTTGCTGGCCAGCCCGGCCCTCCCCTCCCTGTGCCCGTGGAGGTCAGTCAGACATTGACACTGCAGCAGCCAGGGCTGCCAAGGCTGCACAGTACCCAGGTTACAATCACCACACCAAGGCACACTACTGCAAGTGAGACTCTCTTCACACTTTGATGGTGTTTTAATATAGTGGTAAAAGGGGAAAAATTCCTTTCTAAAAATTTTTAAATTTTCTAATTTGTTAAATTCTTGCATTAACAGACACAGAAAAGCCTCTCATGTTCAGGTCACTTTATCACAGCTGTTTGGAAATTAACATGTTTATTTGACAGACATCTTTATGCCATTGATTATGAATGGTGCTCCACAGACACCTTTCAGTCATGTTTATGAGGCAACACTTTGCTCCCCAGCAGGAGAAATTGCATTTTTACTCAGAACTGGAAAACACCTTAGTGACTTCTCTTACAAAGGTGAACAAAAAAGGTGACATGTAAAGAATCCCAGCCAAGTAAACCATATACTACTATAGCAGGAATAGTAAAACACTGAAAGACAAATTGCAGAGAATTACCTGATTTGCTGTAAACATTCAACAGCAGAGGCAAAGCAGGCGTCTTTTGTGTTTGATGATACCTGTGTAACCATGGTAAGATTTATCAGACAGGTTCAGCACCTCCACTGTTCAGTGTTGAGCCTCTTTCAACAAATAATGATTAAGAACGTAAAAAGATATATTTTTTTTTCTAACAAGAAAGTATATAATTATATAACCCTTTTAATTACACAGCTTGAAAATCTCCTTGCTAGACATTTATTCTCACACTTCCATAAGCACTCATTACCAAGTCAGTCAGTGAGTGACCAAGCTGGACTGACGGCCATGGTAAGAAATCACAGAATGGCTGGCGTTGGAAGGGACCTCTGGAGATCATTTAGTCCAGTGCCCCTGCTAAGTCATTACTGCAGCATTTATACAGTGGGCAAACTTCAGGGCAACATAATAACACAGCGTATCGTAAGCAAAAAGCCAGAAACTCTTTGATCGCTTTGATGGTTTTAGCTTAAGGGAAGAAGCAAACATGCAAAACATGCAAACAAGGCCCAAGGAACATACCTTTCTACTCTCTCCAAGAACAGATACAGCTCCTGGCCAAAATTTTCTGCAAGAAATCCAATACAGTCCACTGAGAGAACATACTATTCACGTATTTTTCACACTAGAGGAATGAAGTCATCATGTTCGGAGACGCAAAAGCCCTTCCTACAGGATCAACTACACCTCCCACAGGTACTCAGAAAACTGTCTCATTTGAAATGTCTCATCCTGCTTTTGTAGCAATGTCAATCTTTACCTCCTTCCCATCTCTTCCACCTCCCTGTTCTGGAAGGGGGAAGGTTTGATTCACACTCTCAACCCTTCTAATTAGCTTGAAGACATGTTTAGATGCATTTAAATCAGAGAAAATACTTTAGAAAATTGTGGCTTTGTTTTAATTCCTTTATCTAATTCCATGCTATTACATCATTATCTGTTCCAGTTTCTGTTTTATTGCTGTAACATACTCACGCTTGCACTCCAAGAAAGCTGAGGAGAGCCAGATCAGTTTGTTTGTTCAGGCGTAAAACGCATTCCCAGTAAATGTCCTCCTCACGCTCATTGTCCAAGGCATACAACATAAACAGAGGGGGATAGAGGCGTGGCAGTAATACAGGGAGCAGCAAGCCAAAACTGGTTACCACATAGCTGCAACAAAAAGATAGAGGGAGTGGTTTGCAGAGGAAGACATAGAAAACCTAATTATCTATAAAAATTGAATGAAAATCATTGGAACACATCTTCTATGCAGCATGAGCCTATTCTACAAGGGATAAAAGTAAAAAAATAAGTACAAATCCATCAAATAGCAACTCTGATAAGAAAACATGTGTGCTCTTATCCCAAATACTTTTCTGAAGCCTAGGCCCAAGCCTTAACTTGCTTACTTGTAACAGACAAAGATAAATTTTATTTTAAGTAAAGAATCATTGCACAGACAAGCATGAAATGCTTATTACAACCATAACATGGAAGTTTGCTTATCAGAATCTGTCATCAGAACCAAAGAGGTAAAAAAACATTGCTTAGATTCAGCAGTTGAATATTGTTCATGTTTCTTCCCCCACCCAAGAAAAAAAAAGTGGCACAAATAAAATAGAGGCTTTGTTAGTTTTTATTTGTTTTTCCTTTATGTACCCTGGCTCAGGAGATTCTGATCTGGAATCAGATTTCGTGCTGCAAAAGGATCGCCTTCCTTTTTGCTCCGTCGCCAGAAATGGAATTGTGCTGCCCTCTTCCGGGAGATCAGGAAACAAGAACCTAAACAGCAACACACAAAACAGCATTAGAGGTCAAGTGAAGACATTTCCACAGATCTTAGCACTAAGGCAAGACTGGAGAGAAAAAAGTCAGCAGAAATAATACATGGTGGGATAAGACAGCACAGCTAACACATATACAGTACCAGCTCCCTGGAAGAAAACTTAGGAAGGCCAACGCATCCAACAGCAAGGTCACCCTCCTACATTAATATCGCTTCCCTCCAGACAGCGCTTCTAATTGTTAGTAATTTGAAGTATTTCTGCTTTCAAATTGGCAGGACACAAATCTGTAATTATTCTCAAGAATCTAACCCAGCTCTTCACAGGAAGATTGTTCATCCACATTGGTAAGAACGTTAATGCCACATCTGTAAGAACTCCATGAAAACACTGGAATTCCCTATCCTCACTAGTGTTCTATACCCTTTGAACACTGTCTTTGCACAGCACCCATATCCACTGACACTAAATTGTAAATCCATATTCCAGGTCACCTGCTTACAGCCATATCTGGAAGTACAATGTAGAATGTAACACACAAGGTGCAAAGAGTTTCATTTTTCCATTCCTGACAAAATTTTTAAGATTCCTTAGAAGATTAGGAAATAACAAGCAACCCCCAAAATGAAGTAACGATGCCAGCACCTTTGAACTGTACAACACTAGACAGCTTCAGTAGATGGGGCAGCTTTAATGAATTCAGCAGTACTTGACTCAGAAGTGAGTCTCCTTACCTGACCAGCTGGAAGATGCGTTTGAGGTAGGACTTGATCTCTCTTACAGCCTCCTGCAGCAGTCGTCGATTCGCTCCTACTCCAACATAGGTCATTCTGTAGACAGCCACCAGTGTTTCCACCAGCTTGCCCAAGGGATGGAGAGGAGTGTCACAAGCCTGAGACAAAGGATATTAATTGCCCAGTCAGATAGATCAATTGTAGACAAATTTTTAAAAAAATGGAATCCAAGAGACATGGGGGAGAGACCCAACAACAAGCTTTCAAAAAATATTACAAATATCTCAAAAATGAGCTATATTTAACAAATTGCCATTTGGATTACTAAATTTCTGAGTCAACTAAACACAATTTACATGAGTCAAAACAGTACAAGAACTTGTGCTACTACTTGAACTAGTCATCTGTCCAGCACTTTTCAAATTAACTTGCAAAAATTACCAAGTATTTCAAGATGCTTTGCTGAGATCCAGCATTAAAGAATGAGAACAGTAACTGAACAGAAAGTGACTTACAGAGCATTCATTAGGTATTCAATTATTTTAGCCTTAGTTGTGGACTCAAATATATTAAGAAAAGTGATGAGCAAGTATGAACTATGGATTACAAGAGTGCAAATATGGAAGCAATTAAGAAAGTTATTACAGAGTGAGCTTGATGTCATGCCTTGCCGTATCTTATTAATATGAGCATTTCAGTCACAATACCTTTATCAAATATTTTTTTATATTTTCGTATTTTTCCAGGGTGAAGGCACCAATGTGTTGTGGAATGAATTCCAAACTTTCCAGTGTCTGAGTATGTGAGCGGCTCAGTAATTCCGGGCTGCAGTGTAAAAAGACAGACATTGTACAGGCTAAGATATACAATAGGGAAAAAAACCCTGACATTAACAACTCAACTAGTCACCAACATCAGTATGTCCCTGAAAGCGTTTGTAGTGCAGAGCAGTAAGGTTATGATTTCACCTGAGATTTGCTGTTGTTTTAACTAAAACTTTACAGTCAGAGTTCCTAGTTTAGAGCTGAGCACAATTGCAGTTTCCTTCTCCATCCTGTTCTGCTTGCTGACACATTCTCTAGGAGCCAACCTGTCTTTGTGCTGCCGCCGGTTGGTGGTCAGAGCCACTGCAATGTTGTCCCAAGCTTTCCATCTGTCCCCCTGGCCAGGGCTCTCACAACCAAGCTGGTTCCAGCATTCTTCAAATACTGCCTTCCATTTCTCATCAGGGGACACTGCCAGGATCCCAAGTTTCCGCCTAATAAAATGACCAGTGGGTCTGTTAAAATCAAATAGCAATGAAACAACACATTCAGCTTGAAAACCACCCATGGCTAAATGTCAATCTCTCACACTGTTTTACTAAAAGCTGGCAGACTTAGCAGTCTCTACTGTGTACCAAGTTTTATCACTAAAAATAAAGTTAGAGCCTACTACTAATACATGAGAGAACAGTTATGAACCTTGTTCATTTTACTCTTTCTTGCAGCCTTCTCGGAAGCAGTACAACAAAGGACTGGTGCTTATCTTCACCACTGGTATTCATTCAGAAGTCTCAGAACACATTCATGTAGCAAGGACACAGCACAAGTAAGTCCCAAGTATCCTGCTATCCTGGAGTGTACAACTAGCACAGCTACCCACATAAATACCAAGGATGAGTACACTTCTGATCCTGAAGTAGTAGCTACAGATAATGCTGCATGACCTGTTAGGGATGTGCTGACAAGAGAGCAAAACCAGCTCAGGCATCCTTTCACTGCCAGACAATGCTCAGGGATCATCTACAGCCAGAAGAAAACCAAGAGCTCTTCTTCCCATGTATGTAGATAAAGATATCTCAGACATATAATGAAATTAAGGGCTTTGAAAAGCTTTCTCAAAACAAATAATTGTGGTCAGGGTTAACAGTTCTATCTTGATTTAAATCAAGTGTCAGAAATTGTCAGACCTTTCATGAATATTTCTTCCAGTGCATTTAAGATAAGAACTAGCAACACAGGTATTTGCCCATGCTGCCAGTTTCACAAAGCAGAAAAAGTAGGCTCTAAGCCTTTTCAGAAACTGTACCAGAAGATTTTCAACTTGAAGACAGAAGAGGGTAGATGAAGCCCTTATTTCACAAGCAATCCTCAAAAATATGTACATACATTTATTCATAGACTCCCTACTGGGGTAAAAAGCAGACAGCTGCGAAGGCTGCAAGTGTTCAGTTCAGCAGGGAGGCCCTGCTTAACTTGCACGCTGTTGTAGGTGTCAGCACTGTCAAAAGAAATTACCAGTGAAAGCTTCAGGAAGCCAACTGAGAAGTAATCTATGTAAAAATATTAGAGCCGTGTTTCCCATTTTAATCTGAAATTTCAGAGCATGCTTCCAAAACACTGAATCCCATATAGCAATTGCTAAACCATTACACAGCTCTACCACATAGCAACATCTCACCATCAACTCTTTACTTAGGTTTCTTCTACTCAAGGATATATCAGTTATAATTTAAACATATTTTTTCCCCCAGAAATAATTAAGCTAATTGCCCTAATGCATCTGCTATACAGAGGGGTTTATGGAAATTTTTCAAAGTGATCTTTGTCAAGGTATTAAAATGCTCTTTTGCAAATCAGCAACCTTCTATTTTCTTACACACTGCTCGGAAGAGGCAGAGGATCTAGTCAATTCTGTCCAAATGTATCCCAACTGGCATTATTAAATGACACACTAACTTCATTAAGTTGCTAACAAAGTAACTGGCAGAAGGCAGAGGAATGTGATTAACTTAACTGCTATAATGGAACTCAGTCTTTCTCAGGCACTCAGAAGTCAGCAGGAGCTGAGAACTCAGGTTCTATCAGTCAGTTCCAACAGAAGCAAAAAAATTTTAGACTGCCACAGCACAGTAGCAGCACATCAGCTGTCCTGTAATTTCATGCCACTATATGCATATTCAAGTAGTAACTGAAGCAAGAATAACTATAAAAATATGGTTATCTTATTTCCTGAGCAGTCAGAAAGAGAAAAAATGCTTTCAAATCCTCATTGTTTCTTTGTAAGAAGTATTTTTGACTGGTCTTTGAAAAAAAGACAATTGTCCTGCTCCTAAGTATTACTGAACCATATGAGAAATTATTTATTATTCAACACTCACAGTGCTTTAGGCTTGTCCTTCTCATTCTCATACAAACTAGGTTTGAAGTAAGTGCCTGTGATTTTTATTCCAGATCCCCACTCTCCACTGAAGAGACCTTCAATATAATCTCCATTCGGCAAGGTCAGTGTTCCCTTGAGAAAAGATAATTTTAAAAAATTGACTAAAATCCATTGGGAACCAAATTACAATCTTTTTACTTTCTTGGATGGTAACAGTTTACAAGTGACAACTGTTAACACTGACCTTTCCACTCAGAGTCCAGTTATCTGAAAATTCCCCCTCATAGACTGTATCATCCTCAGACAGTAGAATTCCAGTCCCCTACAAAAAGAATCATAAAGAACACAAAGCAGTAATTATAACAGAAGGCCAGACTACCGAGCTAAAGATGCGCTTTACAAAAGCTGTTATTAATTCTTAGCAAATAGTAAATTTTTAATCTCTTTCTGAAGTCCCAGGTAAAACAGAGCAGGGATAATAAGGACAATTCTAAAAGCACAGATGATTGGAAGAACAGAAGGTTTCCACGGCCTAACACGCACTCATCTGCCTCAGAAAGCTGCCACGCAGAGGAGAAGTCCCTAAGCCAAGGGTCCAGTGTCCAACTCACCATCATTTTGTTGGTGCTGAAGGCTCCTTCGTAATACAGTCCAAACTGAGTAACCACAACACCATTGCCTTGGCAAAGATCATCTTGCCACATTCCCATGTACTTTTCTCCTCTGAAGAAAAATGAAGTAGGAAAACCAGAGTCTAAATAGCACATTTCTAGTCTTTCTTCAGCTTTACAGCCACATTTGACTATTACAGAAATCATGAGAAGAGAGTGATAGAGCACTTGCTTTGGGTCTGTCAGTTTAGCCTCATTAGCTCCATGCAAATTCAGAATTTTTGATACAAATAAATTAGAATGAAGTTTCTTTCCCAATTCACATTTCAAATCGGCCATGTCCAAGCAAGCTGATGAGCTGAAACAGTGCTCAAACCCTGTTAAGCCCAGTGCACACCCCAAGGAACCTGAGCAGTTTTTGTTTTGCCCAAGTTTTTTATTTATTTTACCTAAAGTCAGATGACTCAAACTGAAAAGAATAAAAAACAGAAAGAAACCAAGCTGCTCTTCTTGGGGAATAGGAGGGAGACCTCAAAAGTCATACATGACATTTTGGAAATATTAAGAGTGCAAATATTATAAAGAAATACATCATATTGTAGAAAGTTTCTGTATAACAACTTAACAAAGGTCATGATATAAAAAAGATTATTAGACAAAGATTGCTTATAAATGAACATCAGCCTCTTTCAGGCTATTTAAAATACTTTTTTTTTCTGTATATAAGTGCACAGATGTCAGGCTAGAGTTGTTTGATACTAAGTGCAAGTCCCAAATATTTTGAAACAGCCTATTTTTCCAGTTGTTCTGAAAGAGAATGTGATGTTTCCACCATGTAATTTAAAAAATAACTTGTCAAGGCCTTTTTTCTGCTCTTAGAGGGAAGCTAGTGATTGATTTGATACAATTCTGTTTGTTACCAAGCACTTTCCTTGAAATGTACCCAGGAAAAACTGTCTTTATAGTAAAGAGAGTAAGCCCAACCATTACACTAAACTCAGGGGTCTCTCCCACCTGACTGCTCCCACAAGCTGGCAGAAGCTTGTCTGATGATTCATCCTGCCAACTACAGGGGCCTCTGCTGGGCAAAGGCCCTTTGGAGAGAGATTGCACATGTGCAGTTACTGGGATGGAAACTCAAAGTCCCACTTGCTCAAATAATTGATTTGCAGCAATGACAGCAGGCAATAAGGAGTGCCTTACTCTGCAGCTACTCCTTATTTTTCTGGGCTGCAGAGTAAGTGCAGAAAACAAATCCTGAGGACACAAAGATATACAGCTTACCTCCCTGAGACCAGAAACAAAACTAAATCCGGGCAGCTTCACTCATTTTTGAGTAGCTCTGGAGTGAACAGCAAATGCCACACTCCTTCATCGCGAACTAACGCTGCATTTACAAATTCTGGAGGTAAGAGGATTTGCAAGAAAAGCTGCTATCCATCTGTTCTAGGTAAATGACTAAAGAAAGTCTGCAGAGACATCTTGGCACTACAGTCTAAGAACAACCACCACCCCTGAGCAAGACTAGACACAAAACTGACATCCAAAATGCCTTGAGATGTTACAACAGCTCTGTTTCAGAAAAACACCCCCC
>VXBU01006814.1:0-25735 GCA_013400315.1 Bombycilla garrulus | reverse complement strand
ACCCTTCACAGTCCAGAGTTTTGCCACTTGGCTTTTGAAGTGGGCATTCAGTTAAACCAACAACAGTTCCTTAGGCCTTCCCCAAAAGCTCTTTCTGGAAAAACAACCAATAAATTGGTGACTGAAAGACAGACTGTACTGATGTGTGCTCAGGGTTCATTTATGGCACATATTTAGTGCAAGCCTGTCTCTGAGACCATCATTTCAGTAATCTGCCCTGAGAGGAAGCATCTTCCCTCCACTGTATTGGCAGAATAAGCCAATGGAAAACCTGAGCACCATTATCTGACACTGAACAACCCAGCATCTTAGGCCTGAGATGCAAGAATACTCCTCACATGAATTCATAACACTTTCAGCACATGCACAACACAAGGTCTCAACAGGACACCATATTCAGAGATCATTTCCAGGCGGGAGTAGGACAGAAAATCAAGACGGAAAAAAAATCAGCGCAATCCATCCACCACTTACACCAGAAGCAGCACCAAAAGCAGTTCCTAGACCTATTTCTTTATACCATCAACCCAGAAAGCCCAGCAATAAAGAACAGAAAAAGAGACATACACTATTACTAACAAATCAAATCCTTTCCTACTCTTTTCACAATTGCACATCTTATGTGAGTTTTAAGGACTCGTGGAAGTATTACCTTGTGATATCATCAAAAACTCCATAACCACTCTTCTTGTCCATTATCCACTGTCCAATGAACATACTGGGAGAAGAAGAGGTCAGCTTCCCACTGCGCAGCAGCCCATGCCCGTGCCGCATGTTATCCTGAAAACAGCCCTCGTACACCTCACCAGTAGCGTAGCTGCAACACCAACAACAACACAAGAATGAGGGAGAGTCCCATCACCTACTGCTCTGCTGGGGAGCTGGTTTTGAAGTTTTTAATTGATTTTGTTTTGTTGGGTGCTTCCTCCAAACAGATAAACGCTCTCTTTTTCCTTCTAGGAACTGCATTACAACCACACCATGCAACTGTTCAGTTAAAGTATGTTTGGCATAAAAGTGACACTTTAATACAAATCTTTGGATGCTTTATTGTTTTAAAGCCACTCTCTGCCCAACAAGCAAGGCCATTAGAGGTTCTATTTATCTCTCAGAATAAAGAATCCTCTCTTATTGCAAGGTGGCAGCAACATTAGAGCAGACATTAATAACAGACCATTGTACAAACTGCATTGTGAGCAAAGCAGAAAATAAGGCACACTAACTATGACCACAAGTCTGCAAGGCAAGAAAGCTACACACAGAGGCTTGGTCAGAGCACCAGCCCTGCTCTCCTGAGCCGTGCAGTGACAGCAACACAAGTGCCACAAGTTACCTGTACACTCCATGCCCACACATTTTGCCTTCCTTCCAGTATCCCACGTAATGGTCCTCTTTATTCAGTGCTTTGTTAGGCACTCTGTATTCACCATACCTGACAGTGCAGAGATGAAACACAAGCAGCTGTAACACCAATACCTTTCATTAACAGCACATACACATCAAAGAGCCATTCTAAAATGAGAATGCTCTCTCTCATTTTTGTGCATCTCTAACTACAGCAGTGACAGATGATAATTTTTTTATAAGAGAAAGCAAGATTTCCAGCATCACTAGGTAAATTTAGTCCATACTGCTGTCTCCTGTTTGATTGTGACATGTTGTAAATACTTCTCTCATAGCCCCACTGCAGCATTTTTCTCAGGCCACGAGTCTTTTCAAATCTTAAGACTGCTTCTTTATTTATTATTTTCTTCAGCTCTTGATAATTCAAGAGCACTCTATTCCAGGGAAAGATGAGGACATATATTGCTACAGAGAAGATTTTTTCAAAAGACTCTAGCTTCCAATTATGCTCAGTGATAAGGAATTATTCACAATTTCAGTATGCCTGAAAAAAATGAGATACACAACTGTATTTATTGATTTTGATCTCCTAAGGAAATGAAAATCCAATTCTGAAGGTTCTCCAGAAAGCATGTCCACCCAACAAGACACTGCTGTTAAGTGCTGAGACTGTAACATGCATGCTGAAATACAAGTATACACATTTGGTAATTTCAACAATTACAACTAAATACTAATCCATTTATTTCTGATTGGGACTTGTTTGCAGTATTTCCATCTCCAACAACTCTAAAATCTCCAGGATTAATTACACTTAGTTACAAATGACCAAAGCTCTAATCTTGTTTTACAGTTAGACATTATACCAATAGCCAAGAGGAATTTTAAAAAGCTGCCTGCAGTCAGACCCCATTTCAATTTCCCCTCCAACCCAATATTTTGAAAATAAATCTGGAAGCCAATAGAACTCCTCATATATTTTTATCCTGCGCAGTACAGACATGTCTGCTCACAAGAAGCATACAAAAATGCCTTTGAAAA
This sequence comes from Bombycilla garrulus, assembly GCA_013400315.1. NCBI lineage: Eukaryota > Metazoa > Chordata > Aves > Passeriformes > Bombycillidae > Bombycilla > Bombycilla garrulus. The sequence continues at coordinate 23,350 of VXBU01006814.1, read as the reverse complement.
TAAGTTAAGTCTCTCAGCCTCAACAGTGCTCCGAGCAGATTCTTAGCAATGAAATCCACAGATTAATTCAAACCTGTGTAATACATTAAGTTATTTTCAAGTGGTTTTATTTGATTCACCAGATAACATGATAATGTCCAGACCTCCTGTTCAGCCTACTTTCAGTCTCCTCTGTACTAGTTAACTTCATCATCAAGATCACGTACGCTCATTAGTTTTCACCCAAACCCTGGAGTCTCAATTCAAGTTTTGTCTCTTCGCTAAATTACTAAACTTTTGTTCTACCAGAAATATAGCAAAGAAAACACTAGAGAAGATGCATCACTATGTTGTAAGAAAGGTTATAAGATTCACTGCAAAACCTTTAGTTAAAAATGTTTAGTTGCTTTGTCCTACAACAAAAAGTATTTCCTGCCTCACTACACAAGTAGTTAGAATATCTTACCCATCCTCCAGCCCAGCCCGGAAAGTCCCAGAGTACATTCGTCCATCTGCCCATTTTAGGATCCCTCTGGAAAAAAAGCAAACCCACACAAACATATAAGATAATCAGTTCACTTTGCACTTTCCAAATACCTTCTGTGAGTGAGCCTACTACAGCAGCCACTTCATTTTGGCTTCAATGGCTCCATTGCAATGCTCTTACCTTCCATGGGGTTTTCCTGAAAGCCACCTCCCATCATAAACAGCATCCTTGAATCGAGGGTCTTTGTAGAAAGTGTATCTGGCACTGCGAGAAATAGGAGGTTCCTGTCTTGGCACATTCCCACCAGCTCCATACAGAACCATATCAGAAGTCCCTCTAAGGGCCTGATCCACTGCTTGGCTTATTGCCCTCAGCCACTTGGTCTGAAACACAAAGTGGTTCATCACAGAATTTAGCCAACACCTGTCTTTGCACTGACTCTCACCTTTACAGTAAGCACAATCATGTTCCTGGCACTGCTCAGCACAGTGCTGTGCACTGCAACACTCAGGGAGCACTGTGTACAGCCAACCTGCACGCTCAGCTGCAGAAAGACTTCATTCTTGGGGAATACTCATGCAATCCTTCTCCCAGTTTGGTTTCACAGAGGGGAAAAAGCCTCCTTTGTATCACTGAAGCTGTGTCAAATCTCTAGAAAAGCTCACCTTCTCCTGTGGTGTTGAAGAAACAAGAACAAATTGTTCTTCGGGTGTTGTAATCTTCAACCCGTTCCTACATGGGGGAAAAGTATTTTAATCTGTGAAATATCATCCTGTAACCCCAAGGTATCTTAGAGCATTGATATCGCATCTTCTCTTCCCTAGCCCAGCTAGCATTCCCTTTAAGTCAGCAATAAAAAGAAGCAGCTGCAAAGATGACTTGCTTCCCTCTCGACCACCTTATCCTTTTTGATGTTTACACACCTTTTTTTAAGACATAGAAATAACATTTTCTGAAACAACAAAATAGAGTAGACATGGCTGCAATCACTATATTCCACTCCAAGTTCACAATAACTGGTTACAAAATGCTTGTCTTCTATCCCAATATCAGACTATTTCAGCATCACAAGAAAGAATACTCACACATTACCAGCTTCTTCTGAAAGAGCTTCTACCCACAGTGTGGACAAGGGAAAGATATGGTGCGTTGAGAACTGTAGGAAAGGAGAAGGGGAACATCATCAGTTACTGCTCCATTAACCTGACCCCATTTTTTTTCCCAAATCCTTTCTTTTTTCCCTTTGTTTGAGAACGAGGAAAAACTGAGCATTAGGGACTTTTTCTACCACTTTGCTTCAAGAAGCAGCCAACAGAAACCACGCCAGCCCCAGGGAGATGCAATCAAATGTTAAAAAGACATAACTTCAGGTTTGTTTTTACATTGCAAAAACTTCACCGTATGAAAAACATGTAATCCTGTTTGAAGCAGAGACAAGGTTTGTTCCTGGCTGCAAGCTGGCTCACCTGAGCGTGTACCAGAGCATCGTTGAAGAGGATGAACCAGTTCACAGAGAAGCGTCCTGCATGCTGCAGGGACAAGCCCCGATTGCTGCTCTCACAGATCAAACGCCGCTCTGGCTTCCGCAACGAGTCCTACAGGAGGGGTCAAAAGCAAAATGACACAACCCACTTCTCACCGATTGTCACTTAAGGTCGGTGCTTTAGTCTTTCATAGCGAAGGCCCAGCCTTTCTAAAGTAGGGAGTACTACAGCAACACCAGCTGGGAAAAGCAGCAAGTGCAACTGGGACAGCAGCATCAGTAACAGACACAGGCACTAAGAGCAAGAGATTCAAGCTGCTGATGGACTGGCAATCATCACCATACCGTCATTTTCCCAGGAAAAGTCTTCCAGAAGCCAAGGGTGTATTCTGCCTCTTTCATTTTTCTGCTAAGATGGACAGCAAGGCTCTCATAACATGAGCTAGAATCCTGCAGCTTTTGGTATTCTGGAGATGCCTGTAGGGTACAAGGTAAGACAGAGCTGAGGGCGTTTCTGAACCCCTGTACCAACATCACCAACCAAGCTGCAATACAACCTCTCATTTTATTAAATCAGCACTAAGTGTATACAGCTGGTCTGGGTAATAAACAGAGCAAATCGAGTTATTTTCTTGATCACATGTTCTGTTGGTGTGCTGATATTTTTTTAAAAATCACAAGAAGGTCCCTGAATGTTACAAGGAGAATGATTAATACACAATTACATGATCTACTTTCTTGCAGCTTAAGCTGTACCAGAAGTAGTGTTCATAATTGCAGGAACAATATTCTAAATTACCGTATTGGGTTAGATGTACAAGTAGTTACTGTTCCTGTTTAGTCATCTTTTATTTCAAAACAAAGCAATTATATACATCTAAATGGATGGTAAAAGTCTACCTAATATATATGTAGTGTTTTTACTAGAGTATTACAGCCAAGGGTAGCTACAGCAATGATGCCAGATGAAACTGAAAAGCAACAGGCAAACATCAAAACAATATATTTGCAATTAAACACTCAGGCACACAAACAAGCTCTGGCGGGGTAACAAGTTTCTACCTGTCACATGATCTGTGCAGGTGGTGTAAGATCATGCAAATAAATCTACAAGATCTTCCCTGCAGCAAATACAAGCTTGAAGCAGCTCCTCTGAGGAACAAACTGTTTCTAATTACGTGGCATTTGCTTCACACAGTTACTTCCAAGCTGTAAGTCTTATGTGTTTATTTACTGAACTATAGATAGAAAAGCCATCCTACCACTTCAAAACACGTGGCAAGCTTTAGCAAAGTTCTGGCATAATTATGAAGTCGTCCAAACGGCATGAAAAACAGGGCATTCAAAACTTCCACTAGCTGGAGGTTTTCCTCATTCTTCTCAGACAGTTTCTGTAACAGCTCCTGGTTTTTACTCAAGAAGTCTCTAAATGATGGGACCATTGGGAAACAGAGGGACGAAAGAAGAAAAAAGACATTAAGACATAAGTGATGTTTTATGTAAATGAGCCCAGATCACCCCTTATTTGGATTATCATAAACCAATAAAAATCATAAGGGCAAATGTATGCTGCTTATTCATCTAGTCACAATATAGTCTGAAGAAGTGCCGCAGTAAAGACATGTGGCTAAAACTACAACACAAGACTTGTTTTTTACTTCTAACTTCACATGCTCAGTCATCAAACTGGCTGAAGGAAGTTGCCTATGTTGCTCACTTGGAGTGTAACCAATTGTCTTTTTCCTCTTTACCACTTCAGCAGTAAAGAACAAACAGGTGGAAAGACTTCTCCCTTGCTTTTAGAGTAGTAAGTTTCTAACTCTATTGATTTATACAAGAAGGCCTGAAAGAAACTTAACTTTGCTCTATGCACTTCCCTAAATATGCTGAAATAATTTCTTCCCCCTGCTGTTGTTCAAGGCAACTGAGCAGTTCTTCCTCTAACTACAAAAATTACATCCTTCCTCAGAGAAAGGCAGGAAATCTGTTCAATCTTCAGTCTGATTTCCCAGAGGAAGAGCTAATCTAGTTCAGAGAAGAAGAGGGAAATGATTCTGAAGACAGAACGTTAGCACACAAATGCAGGATTTCTTCATTAAAAGGAAAGCATGCCTATTTTTCCCTCTCCTTCGCCATATGCGTGTGCTTACATAGGACACATGCACTGAAACACATCCAGCTGGGAAACAAACCACAAGCTGCAAGAATCAGGTGAGGCTGAGAGAGCAGGCCCCAGGGACAGCAAAACAGATCAGAGTTTACACTGGGCTCCCTAAGAATGCCACACAATTAGAGATGCCATCTCACACAAAATACTGTACCTTATCCAGGTCTGCTAGTTGCATTTAAGAACTCTGGTACTGAACAAGCCTTAGGAATAAAGTCTTCTTCAGAGAGAAGACTGTTTTTCCTAATTTTAAATTTATGCTTCTGAACAGCTTGCTATTTTTGAGATCCTCATTTGGAGGTTTCTCTGTTGAAAAGCATCAAACAATAACAGACAACACTCACTACAGCTTGTCTACTCTTTTAGAGGACATGCTCAAAAACCTGCCAACTGTGGAGACTTCCATTAAAGCTGGCAATTTTTTTAAAGGCAGGACTACATCCAATGCATTCATGCTGCAGAACATCCATAAAAGATGGGCTGACGGCATTAACCATTTACTTAAGACAGTACCCCTCAGGGAAGGAGTGTGGGCAAATTCATCATTAGCAACAAAGATATTCTTAACTTTCCTCTGCAAGGAGCAGGACAAAACTTGCATGACATCTCTTCCCTAAAGTGTTATTTACCTAATGAGACCCTGGTTGCAGCAGGAGAACTGTGACACCCGACAGTGACAACTGGTGTGATGAATCCAGCATGGCTGATTTCAGTATGAATGATAAACAAGCTTATACTTGAACTTAGATTTCCTCTAAGTCACTCTGAAAATCCTGACCAATGAAAAAAGATTCTCAGTGTCTCTGCAGGAGGATTCCATATTTAGACTTTGGCACTGGTCCTCGAAGGCAGAATACTCTTTGTCCTGGCACCTGCGTTTCCAAGAACCTCCAGTACCATAATTTACACTGTACTCAAATCGCTCCATAAACGTTAACGGAATTACTCCCAGATTACAGAAGTTGTGAAGGAAAGGCAGCAATTCCACAGACAAATAAATTACTCTAGTACAACAACTTCTTCAAAGCACTAGGGTGAGAGACCCAGTGTCATTATTTCCTTAACAAAAATACTACAGAAATGGGAAAAAAGCTTTATGATCTAGAAACCTCAACTGTACTGTCTCAGGCCTTAAAATACAACTCCTTCCTCACATTTACAGCAACTAGGCATGAAATAGAGCAAGGAAACCTTAAGAGGCAGAGAAGATGCATGTGCAGAAATATTATTTTTGCATCATTTTAAAGCACTTCCATAAACTTAATGAATTCAAATGAAAGTGAATTCACATTATGTACTGTAGCTAATTCTCTTTGGTATTTTCTTGACAGCAACATTTGAAAGAATAAACACAAACAATGAATAATGATGAATAACCTCACTTATCTGAAGCTTTCAAAAAATCATTATCTGAAAGTCCAATAACAAGGGTTTTAGCTGCTTTCTCCACCTTCAAGATGAACTAACTGAACTCAGCAGCATTTTAACCTAAATTTTTATCACAGTTAGGAGGCGGTAACTTCATCTGAAGGAAAAGGAATTAGCGTACTCAAGTGTGCTGAGACCAAGTCTCTGCATGGTCATTACTACACACTCTTCATTCTTTACAATTCTTTGCTAATTGATAAAGATGTCCAAAAGCTGATAAAGGCTTGCTTACATTGCTGGCTTTGCAAGGAGCATAAATCCTCCCATTACGAGGAAGTTTGTTACTGAAGTACAATACCTAATATAGGGAAGAAAAAAATCTTTAGTTATAAAATGAAAACAAAGTAGCAACTGTGTAGCAAGAGTTTAGGATGATGAATGTAATATATGTTACTACACAAGTTATATAACACTTGAGCAACACTCGTGCTACTGAACACTTGGCATTCACCTTCCACGTGGAGCACTGAAAATGCTTCACTACACATTTCTGCTGCCATTAGCACAATGTAGAGGGCTTACTTTGATTTTATTTTAGTTTCTCCCAGATTTGGACATGTACAGAATAAACCACCTATTTCAACCATTTAGTACCATTAGCTTCTAATTATAGTCAAGATGAAAATTTCAAGAGAGGAATTTTCTCTTTTTCTGCTATTCTATATTCTGTCTATGATTTCTCCCCATCACCATTAAAAAAAACTCCAAAACCATCACTCTCCAAGGGAAGAGGTCTCTGCTTAGCCCATTTAACAGATTATTCTTGTGCTGCCTGACTGATCCTTGAAAGATGCTCAGGGCGTAACACTGAGGTTCTGATGCCATACACATAAAAACATGTAAGCAATAGGGAGCAAAGGGAGAGAGCAGAACACAAGCAGTAGAGAGAACAGAGATTAGGTATTTCAGTCTTTGAGGAAGAAGAAATTAAAACCTATTCTGAGTAATGAGAACCAACTTTAAATATCCAGGTTACAAAAAAAAATCAAGTTGAATACTAAGCAAGAAAATGAGAAAATACATATTTAGAATTATGAGCAATCTATATGATAAACAGGGATGGAAGCTTCTTTTAGGGTGATACAATGTAAGTTTGTCACTGACCTAGCAAAAATGTTATCAGCTGTGCCTGTGTTCCAAAAAAAGTGCAACTAGCTGTCCATTCAAACTGCTACTGCATAACAAAGTTGACGACTACTGCATAACAACTAAAGTTGATAATCTCAAAATTTTGTTTCCTTAGATATTTTCAAATATCTGGTAACCAAGACTACATTCAGATACAACACTTATAAACTTTCTATTAAGCCATTATTTTCACAAAAATCTGTAAGTATTAAGTATGATGAGATTTCTGTCATATTTAAATAAAATTGTCCAGAAACTAGAAGTTACTGATGGGAAAGACAGAAAACAGGTTGACTGCATTAGCTCCTCTCTCCCAGAAGCATTAAGCCAATAAAAACTATAACCAGGAAAATCCATATTTAATTTTGAGTACTAAAGCAACTGCAGCTTTTGGGTGACAGATGTAATGCCAGCTGTTCAGCAGGTATGAGGACAGACTTTCTTCTGGCTGACAATCTTTAGTTAATGACTATTGAAAAAGCATTTTGTAACCTCAAACTCCCAGAAGTAGCTTTAATTAGCAGTCTAGCAATGGTAAGTCTATCACATTATACTACAAGATCCTTAATAGGTGATGAATATTTAGGCTTATAGGGAGCAACCAAGGAAGAGTCTGTACCCAGAGTTTTACACAAAAGAAAGTGATGCTGTTCATGTGCCCCACTGATGAAGGCTTGGAAATACATCTCACTACAGAATGAATCCATTTGTGTAAAACTCTCCATACATTTCTAAAGCACAACAATACAACAGTTACATAGCTTTCCTTATGACCTACTTTCCCTTAACTCAGGGCTTGTTGCTGTCAGTAGATTAAGCCTGCAGAGACTGAAGATGAGAGGGAATTTGATACTTGCTCAGTGTAACTATCCAAAAAGAGACTGGAATGCTTCAGGATGGCCAAGCTCCTGGCTTCTTTTACTCCATGAAGAAAGCTACTTAAAGAAGCTCCATGTTGACCAATGAGATAGCACAGCTTACTGAACCTGCTCGCCATTTCCTGCAACAACTGGATTGTATTTGCATTGCCCAAGTTATCTGTAACAGACCAGAAAGCAATTTAGCTTACCTTATGAAAGAGAAGCACCAATTATCAGAGTGAAATGCACACTGTCAAAATACAACTGTCTTGCACCTCTTCATCCAAACAAAGGAGAAAGCAAGACCTTAGTCTGATCTCAAAAAAATATATTACTACTTTTAAATTTTGCATAACAGATATTTTTTGTGGAATGTAGAGAAAACAATATCAAGGCAAACATTAAAAGAAGGTCTTACCTAAACCTAAAAGAGGTCTAAGAACCTGAGATTTAATCTCACTCAGTTTGAAATAAAACCTTCTCTCAGTAGCAGCCAACTCATGCAAACTGGCAATATATCCCATTACGTTTTTGTCTACTAAGGCCAGACAGTTGTCACCACCAGCTATCACATTGCTTATGTACCCTATCTGAAAGATGAAAAAGAGAAAAGAAAAAACAAGTTTTAATGTTTTTCTTTTTACACACCAATTTAAAAACAGAATAATGCAAATAAAGCATATTTTGAAGAGCACTAAGTGATAGTAAGCATTAATTACCTTCAGTGACAGACAACCCATTCAATAGTGGCTTAATACATGAATGACAAAAGTTGAAGATACATTTATAGCCACTGCTGTTCATTTTCCTGACTCCGACAGAACCAAAAGACAATAAATAGACCACCTTCTAAGGTGGCTCATACAACCATTCCATGTTTAAGAGATAGTGACCTTAAGTTCAGTCACTTTAGAACTGCAATATTCTCATAGCAACAATGTTATTAAGTAGCATCATTACATCATACATTTCTCCTATTAAATACGAAGATATTTAATACAAGCCTTTATTAGAACTATGACTGTGCTCTGCACAGGTCCTTTCTGGACCTGGAATATGTCAATTTATTGATAAGAGCCCAGTTTATTGATACTGCAGTATTATTAACAGTAGTACTTGCTTTCCACAGTAGTTCTAAGCAAAATTCTTCTCTAAGGTCAGCAGAAGTGCCACTGATGCATCGTGGTTCCTCACTAACTTTGGCTCACATGCAATGCCATAGAGTAATACAGAGTTTGAGCTCTACTTTTATTTCCTTAATGGCTAAATAGAGGATTCCCTTGAAACACTGAGCCAAAGTTGTCCAATAGGCAACTGATTCTCTCATGCAAGAGCCTACCAGTCACCCTTGAAGAGAAGGGAATGGCTAGCAACAATTTTACAGAAGGAATACAGGTGTATGTGTGTGTCTAAGTCTCTGTTCCTCCTCAAAACACTTGTCAAATTGCTACTCTGCTCAATTTAAGGAAATAGTAGTGATACCCAGAGGAGCTAAGGCAGAGACACTCTCTACCCTCACAATTTCCTTTCCATTACCTTAACCTCATGCTGGCCTGAAACGATACACAAACAGCTTGGAAGAGGATGTGCAGTCAGAGTTCACACTGCTACTTCATGCCAACCTCAAGGCACGTGTAAGATTCCACTTCATGAAAAAAATAGTGTAGGGGCCTCTCCTGTCTCCCATTAACATCAAATGCACATTTTTGCTCAGATCCCCCTCTGGACTCATGTGAAAGGAAGGGGTAAGGAAGGAGATGGTGCAGAACTCACAGGACCTTCTGCCCAGTCACTAACAAGAGGAAGAATGTTGGAATGGAGTAACAGAATAAAGCAGTCAGAGGCCTCAGCCAGCTGAGAGACAAAGTGAAGAGCAATAGCAGTGAAGACTGAACACAACAACTGGTGGAAGAGAGCACAATAAAAGAGTGCATTTCTGCAGCAGGCACAGACGGAAGGAAATGGATTAAACACACTAGAAACACCTCCTTGTCCCTCAAACAGAAGGTAAGGCCAAGAAACAGGCAGGGGAGAGAACAATACTAACTCAGCCTCCTCTCTGCCCTCAATCTAATGTGCTCCTCCATTTCACTACTAGGAACCAACCATGTGGCTTGACAGCGTCAAAGCTCATCGAGGCACCAGCACCGTGCTGCTTCCTAAGAGCCCCAGTATGATCTGTACTGACTTAAAGGAAATAACACTCACCTTACTACCAGCTACTAATAAAACTGGACTCTTAGAAGAGCTATTTTCATTCAGATTGTTTTCTGTTGTCTCCTGGCCACAGTAATATAATCCAGGTTGGAACTCTTTCTCATCTGCTAAGAAGAGAGAATAATCTAGTCCTGCTGCTGTAGTCCAAATACCATCACCGCACACCTAAAATTCAGGGGGAAGGAAGACATTAAAAATCATCACCCAAAGCTGGAAGGAGAGAAATGTACATAACTCTTCTAGTCACACATGTACATAATACACCTACCAAGATAAACTATTGCAATAACTGGCCAATTTTTCAACTTCAGTGTCTCATAACAAATAAACTCCTCGCACATATACTAAAAACTCTTTTTTCATTCTTCTTTCTCATGGCTGATTTTTTTGCATTTCAGTTAAAAAACAGTTTTATTTTTAAATAGCATCAAGTGAGCTTGATTAAAGTTGGAACACTATTCTCCCATCTACATTTATGTGGGAAATCTATATAAACTTGGGAGACAGTTAATTTGCTGTACATTAATTTACATAAGTCCTAAGCAGGAAAATTGTGCAGCTCGTTTTCCATTAAGATGAGCACCAGAAAACATGGGAAAGGCTGTGGTCTAACCCCAAACTTTTTACTTTGCTATTCACTCAATGTGGTGAAAAGCCCAAAACAGAAAACCTACTACCAAAACTCTGCCCAGCTATGGAAATATGGAAATGAACAACAAATATGACTGTGCTCCAGCCAAGCTAAAAATGCTAGAAACAAGTCTTTAGAATAAAAACAGAGTTCTAAAGTATTTAGAAGTTTCAACACTGCAACATCAATATCAGAGAAACCAAACATAAGGTCAAAGTGAAATCTGATAGGAAGATACAACCAGTCACATTTTCCAGTTCTAGAACTTCATTGTGGTCAAAAACCAGCAGAAGTTTGTGTAAATGATTGCTTGGGTAAATTTTCACAAGCTCATCTAAAGATCATTTCACAGTATAAACCAAAAAAAAATCAAGGGCTCTATTACGAAATAGCACATAGATCCACGAGCAGGTCATTCTCAGAAACTCTGCACTCACTTGTACAAGAAGAGACCCTAAACTGAAAGAAGAAAAACACAGAAAACAAAGTACCTTTGCAAGACGGGGGACAGTGGTTGGGGAGTTCAAGTGACCAAGCTGGCCAGAGGTATTACTGCCCCAGGAATACACCTGCAAAAAGCATTCTGAACATCAGAATGTACATTTATATACATGGAAACATACTGAACTGTGGTAGTACAACACTTCAAGTGTGCAAACACACAAGTCAAGGCTATAGGATTCATGTACTGAGAAGCATTTCCTTAATTTTCACTGCCTTCCTACATTCTCAGATTGTCTTCTCCCATTCAGAAATGGAATGCACCAAATCAAATAACAGCAATCTTTAAACATAATGTTGATGGTACATGTAAAACTTGGGCAGAAATAGATTTTAGATTCCACACTACTTCCACGCTGCCTCCTGCAAACAGGAACAAAAGTTTAGAAGCAAAAGAAACTAAAAACTAGAAAAGACAACAATAATTACATCAGAGACAAATAATAAATGGTAACAATCACTTGTACCTGGGATTTGGCAGTGAGTGCTAAGGAATGATGGCCACCAGCAGAGAGGTGAATCACTTCCTTACCATCAAGGCTTTTCACACACAGTGGCTGAAGCCTGTCAATCCCCAGAACCCATAAGGTGAGGGAAAAGGGGTAGAGGGTGGGAAAAAGAAAAAAAATTATCAGAGGTACTGTTAATACAAAAACACTCAAGGTTTTATATTCTTGCCCAAAACAAATTAAAAAAACAAAGATACATGGAACCTTCTGGCAATAAACCAGCTTAGTCAAAACGGCCAGGAAGGGCAAAAGTTGATGATAGACTTCACCTCCATTTGGACAAAGTCAAAATATTACCAAAACTGTTGCTGATTACAAAGGGAAAAGTCGTAATTGATTGATGCTTGGTAACAATACAGCATAAAATATTTTACTTGGAGAAATTTACGTCACAACACTTAAAAGAACAAGAACACAATGCATGGCAGATGTTTAAATTTGAGAAAGCTGAGACCGTTCAATACTCAAAATTTTCTAGCAATCTAGTGAATAAAAAAACATTTGTAAAAGAAATCTCACCTTGGCAGAACATCACCATGCCCTAGCTGTCCTTCCTTGCCCTTCCCCCAGCTCCACACCTCTGTTCTTAGAGAGGGCAAAAGAGCATCAGCTTCACCACTGTAAGTTGGAGTCAGAGCCACAGTCCTCATTTTTGCCCGTCCTACCTTCCGTAAGAGCCTTGGGGAAACTGAGCAAAGGCCAAGAATTAGAAAAATTGCTGATCATTTTGGCAAATGTATCACTCAGATTGTGTGTTACACAGCAATAGCACTACTTAATAGCGAGTGATCAAAACTTCTTAAAGCAGTTTTAATTCAAGCCTGAGAACAACAATTGACAGGTAAGACAATAGGTTATGGATACTGAGAAGTAACATAGGTGCTAAAACCAGTTGTCAAGGAGTTTTTACCAGCTGCTGAAGGACAGCAGACATATGAGAACCATGCAGTTACAATGAAGCAAATGAACAAAAACAAATTATACATTAAAGTGTTTTGAAAGAAAATATATACTTGCAGTGAACAGAAGACTTCACTACTACCTAAAACTCCCCTCAAATCCAAGATCAATATAGAACTAAACCATATACACATTCAGAGCAATTCACAGCACTAAAATGTGTGAGGGAAGAAAGTCATTAACTTTGAAGTTCAGCAGTGGGAACTGGAATACTTCTAATTCCCTGGCTCAAAACCAGCCCAGTGCAGTGCAGATTACAGACCACACAGATTTTTATCTGCTACAAAGCCAACATGAAAGATACCTTAGCATCACCTGGCAATATGACTCCCCCAATGTGCTCACTTTACCTTAATTTAACAAGAAAGGCCATTTGTAAGCTCACTGTTTTTGGTTTTCTTAGCATGCAGTATCTGCTAGTCTTCACTCTCTCCACTGTTTTCAAGTCCTAAGATATCATTTAGAATTCATACAAACCTTTGAGAGATCATTAGATTTGTGTTTAATAAATATTTGGGGTTTTTTTCCACTTAAAAAACTTCACATTATTCTAAGTTTTGCAGTGTTTTTTCCCCAACATGCTTGTTTACCTTGTGACAACAAGCCAGGCAGGGAAAGCCTTCGACTCCCTCCTTCAGATTCCTCTTCTCTAATATCTACTAAACTGGAACTCTTCTTCCCCTGCATGGATTCCAGTCTGACCTGCTCTTCTCGACTGTCCTTCAGAGCTTCAGGCCCTGGGGACCTGCTGCCCGACTGAGGTCCCGGTTCACTGGAGGATGTGCCATAGAAGTTCATGACCTTCTTCAGGGACAGGGCTCCGGCCTCGTAGGTGGCAGCGACTCTCACCCCAACAGCTGAGGCACACGAGGCCACCAGGCTGTTCAGGGTGGATGTGCTGCTGCCCGGAGGGCCAGGGATACAAGCACCGAGCTGCTCCTCTTGAGATGGCTAAAAGGGAAATTGGACACCATCAGAGCAGTCAGCACACACCAGCAGGGTGATGATACACATTCACTATTCAAACAACGGGCTGGACTGAACACCGTATGTTTATCATAAATGTTTACTGTAAATTATAGATGTATTTTAACTGCATATAATATAAATTACCCATTGTTTTTATGCTTAGGTGTACATCTATTGCTCAGAATAATTTTTTAAAGGTAGCACCAAGCACCATTTCTAAACAGACTGGGCTTTGTCTGTTGCACCTGTCTTGTAGCTCATCCATAAAAGACTCTAAGTCCAAGGTTTTTATATACCAACAAAAACGAGGATCTTTGCAAACAAATATAAAAAGGGATATAATTTTAAGCTTATTACCAACTTCTTTGGCACCAATAAAAGTGCATCAGTGCTCTATTTTCAGAGAGACAAGTTCTCTCTTCAGTATGATAAAAGGTAAAGGGCATTTCATGGATTCATTTTGCAAGGCCTATCCTAAAACTAGTCTGGGCCTGTGTCCCCTTACACCATTGTTGTATCCACATAAACCTTAGTCAGTAGTCATCAAGTCACATGAGGGACAAACTGATTGAAGGCAATTACTAGTTCCAGCACACCACTGCCTGTAACAGCAATCAGCTAACCAGCCAAATAAGAAACAATACCCAAAATTATCTCTGACAAATAGTTTGAATATTAAAACAAAGACAGCAAAGTCCCGTTTTCCCATCAACTACACAGTGGAAAATGGTATCATTACAAGTATTACAGCTCATTTATTTCTGCCAAAATAAAAACCATCTTTGACTTCTTAAAGCTTCTTTAAAGCTTAGGTTAAAGGACTGGGATTGGTTCTACTTACTTCATTCTATTTCTAAAAGGCATACCTAGCAATGCAGGAAAAACTTCATTTGTATAGAAAAGCAAAGAAAAATGAAGGATTTTACTAACACTGAAACACTGTATTAGATCTCATCTCTGTTCTTCACACGTATGTCAATTGCAGAAGATTCAGTGAATCAATTCCAGCTTGATTCCTGAAACTGTGCAAGGAAAACAGTGCTCTCGAAACATGCCAAGAACAAGGAATTGAGAAAGGGAGCACAAAACTAGTGTTTCAGTCATTTCCCAATGCTGGAGTTCTTGCAAGAGTCTGAGGAGCCCACAACTGCTAGAATGCTCCAGCAAAAAGCAAAAGAAAGAGAAAATGTATTTACACAACATTCATTTCTCTAAAGTAAGTTTTCTTCAGAGTAAGAAAGCATAACTTGCTGAACTACCAAATTACTGCACAGATTTTAAAACTACAAAGGTTTTGTTGCCATGAGAGGCAGTAACAAAAACCAAATTTTTTTTGGTATTGTGAAATTTATTTCCCAGAACCACTGTGGAGAATGTCTTACTGCAATTGTTAAAAAAATAAACAAATTTATGTCTGCACAACGCTTCAAATGACAAAAGAAATTTTCAGAATTCCACCATCAGTTTTGCAAATTAGGCCACACAGCAGCAGGGTTCCTCACAGGACAGTAGTTAGGTAAGGACTGCCAGACTGCACTGTGAGATTCTGGGTTATTTTTCTGTCTAGTAACATTTAGGTTCTATCTTCTTCCCTTTGCCCCTAACTACTTTTCCTTTTTTTTCACTCTCTAAAAACCAGAAAACAGTATTTTGTCTGGGAGCCACAAAGAGCTCTTGAACCATCATGTCAAGCATTCTCTGATGCTTTCTAAGAGATGAGTACTTGACTGTATTGCTACAGCATCAAAACAGTGTTGTTGAATCATTTTCCACACCAGATTAGTAACTTACACATCTCCCATCCCTTTTTGAGTTTATGCCACCCCTATCCCTACATTATTAACATTAGAAACCTTTTGGTCAAACCTTTTAGCAATTTGCAATCCAGAATTTTTAACTGACTGAGAAATTAGATGGATTTGTGAGCGATTTGTTCCAGGTACAGAAATTAAACCTCTACCTTAAAGGTAAATCAAAAGAGTACCAGTAAGATTCACTGAATCTTACTGGCCCACGCAAATGGGAACCCATGCATCAGGAAACAGAGCACGGAAATTGGCTTATGTGGTTCTGGTACTGCAGACCATAATGAGTACAGACTTAAAGCACTGTCAAGGCTGCCCACAATGGAGGCTCACAACTGAATTACAATGGAGGACAAAAAAATCTTCCACTTGAAAGCTGGGAACCATCAGTGAAAAAACCACTTGGAAGCTATAAAATACATCATAGCTATATTAAAGTAAGCCTTTCATTTGTAAAAAGAGTAATGTTGTCACATTAATATGCAAGAGAAGTTATAGCAAATTATGAGCTAGTGATGAGGTACAAACCTGTTCAGGCTCTGGACAGACGTTTTTATTGAGGCCCTCATTTAATGAGTTATCTGACAAACCAATAAAGTACTCTTTCACTTCTTTTTTGTCCGAGAACAGAGTATTTCCCAAACCGGAAATGCCACTATCTTCCTGTCCATCGCTGCTGGAAAGGCCACTTGGTCCATCAGATTCTAACCCAACAAGCCTATGTTGCTCCACAAGTGGTTTCTGACAGTCTTCAATTTGGCCAGCTGTTACACTTCTGCCTTCGGGGGTGTCTGATGAGGGACAGAAAACGTGGTTTTCTGGCTGGTTATCAGTCAGTGCTACGCCCAGTGGGCAGCAGTGACTATCTGAAATGATCACATGATCTTCCTTGTCGGTCATGGTAATGAGAGGCTGACTGCAGTGATTGCACCTCTCTGAGATAGGCTTCATTTCCTGCACGGGGAGACATTGTACCAGAGCCAGGCTGTGGTAGGCTCCACAAGCAATCTGGAGCACGACACGTCCTGCCAGGTGCTCTACCTTCTGGGGCTTTGTCACTGGGAAAGTTGTTGTTATGAGCCCGAGCTGGCAACCGCTCCCCCAGGCCCATATCTCTCTGCTCAGCGATAGTGCCAGAGTGTGCTCCTCTCCACATGCCAGCTGCAAAATCCGCACTGATAGCAGAGGGCTGGTTTCAGAATCACAGATACTGACGAGCTGGGGCTCTGGCACACAGGGCTGATTAGCAACTGCACACTGGCCGGCAGAATTGTCCCCCCACATGTACACCACGCCGCTCTCTGTCACGGCTCCGTTATGGAAGCTGCCGGCTGCCACCGTAATAATACGATGCCCGAGCAAAGTATTTTCTAAGATAGGCCTGTTAACACATTCCTCAGGTCCTGATCTCCAGGGCAGCTTTCCAAAACTGTAGACCTCTCCACCTGGGAAGAGGGGAGAGAAAAGAAAAACAATCCTAGTATGAGTGCAAAACCAATGGTTAAACCAATGCAAAAATATGAAGACCACTTCAGACAAAAAGCTATTAATTCCTAGTTACTCCAGGCTCAGCAAAACTACAGCTATTGATGTAAGAAGGCTCTCTGCAACTGCTGCTCTTAAGTTCTACACCCCACATTAATATTACCCTGTGCTTGCATGTACTGTTAAAATAAGTAATGCTTTTCTGCTAAAAATTCTATTATACTCAAGTGAGTTAAGTGTATTTGTTGGTCCTTTCCAATACAAGAACACACTAAGGACATACAAATGTGTATGAAGAGGGCAAAGTACAGTCCTCATCCTTCCACTTTTAGAAGCGAAACTAGATACAGATCTAGTATCACTTCTAAAAGACAAACACTTGACAATAACTGAAGATTGTTACTGTCCCAGATCATTACCCTTAAGGTGTTTATTACCTTCTGTTAGAAGTAACCCATGATGGATTCCAAGGGCTGCCTGTAACACTGTCTTTCCGCTGAGGCCTGGAAGCCTTTCTGGAGTTACAGAGCAGGAACCAGCCTTCCAAACATAGACCAGGCCTCTCTCTTTGGCTCCTTCTGCCTCTTCTGAGCTACAAAGATTGGATGAGATCGGAACACAGTCAGGATGACATCTTCTGTGGTTCAGTAATGCCTATGTAGGAAAGGCTTAGTAGTTCAGACATTAGTCTTACTTTCAAGCCAACATATTTAAGTTACTATTATCAAATTGTAAAGTAAATGCTATTTAAATGAAAAGGCGAGTGCTTGAAACCATAAGCTTTTTTCTCATTTGTACTTTGCCACGTACCAATTGATCCCATTAATAGTGTGTTTAAAACATTACACCTGTAAGGGCTCATTCTTTATACACATTCATTTCTATCTCTAGAGCTAAAAATGAGGTTTTGATTGTCTTTTTTGTAAGTTTATAATAAACGTCTCAGATTCAAATGAGCCACTTATTCAAATCAACTGAACCATGAAAAAAAAAAATCCTGAAATAGTGTGCAAGTATCAGGGCTTGCAGGAGTGACTGGAACTATGCAAAACTGGTTTAACACTTCAACACGCTGTTGTTTGAATGTTCAGTCAGCAACTTCTCCAACAAAGCACAAAGAAATTTCTCAGATATTTGACAAGCCCACAGCTTTAACAATTTGCAGAATCTCTTGATTTAAATACAAAATGTTATATTAAGCATCAGTATGGACTGGCTTAAATTAATTCTAGACTTAAATGAAGAGTCATGCTTAAATTTCCTTAGAACTTTATAGAGACTAGACTGTTATCTATTTAGAAAGAAAAAAAATAGGTTTAGCTCCTTATTTGACAACAGCCAAGTCACTCACTCCCTGCATAAATCAGTTCTTGCAGCTTGACATGAACTTGTGAAATTAAATACATTCAGATAGAAAGAAAAGCTCTGACAGAATTACAGTCTTTGTCTAGAAGAAAAGGCACAAGAAATAAAATGTACTCCAAACCTGTACAAAACCCAAAAAAAGCTATTCTGATACACCACAATTCAGGCAAACTCATGCAAGCAGCCCTATTCCAGCAGCCTATGGATTTGTTTAACTATGTATTTTGTTAACTGTGGTGCAGAGGATGAACATCTTTATACAACCTGCCTCCGAAACATTAAAATTAAGAATAGCTAAGAAATCAAATTATCTCCCTTAGCTCCTGTGCCCATCCCAAATATCTTTATTTTTCTACAAAACAGAAAGAAAAAAGAAAAGAAAATTAAATTTTAAAAGCCGACAGTCTAGAACTCTTCTAAAATTCAAGTAAATAGTTTATTCCATAAAGCAAACACAGACTTAAAATGCAGAGTCCCCCTTGCATTTCAAATACATAGGACTTGTGTTTAGAATAGAAGCAAATTTAAAAGAAACCAATCAAGTAAGATATATGCAAAGAAAAAAAAGAAATGCTTAAAACTTAACATCAATATAAGGATATTTCACCTAAGATAAAAAACCAGATTTTACACAGACAGGCAAAGCACTCCAAAGAATACAAAATGATAGTATTGAGAGTTTTCATCAACATACTGAACATCAAATCAGTTCAATGCCTGACATTTGTGCTTTTATCCATCTAACAGGTCTTCAGAAAACATTGTAAAACAAATTTGGACACTCGCATAACAGGATTTGTGACAAAAACATCTGACCTCTATCAAGTATCTCAGTGCAAGAAAAGTCTACTGCAGGGCTACTGATCCAGAATCAAAATCCACAGGTGCAGGTACAGACAGGACTTACTGTTCATTTGGGAATGTTACTTTCAAGTCTGTAGCCTGTGGCTATGGCTCCACAAATTACCACAATCAGCTTAAAAAAGAATTTGCTGTTTTACCACTTTAGTGTTCCAGACACAACTGAAGCTGAAGCTAAGTTCATAACCTTCCCTTTAGTGTAAGTTTTATTGCAAGTTACATAAAGGGTATGCTGATATCACTTAAATTTCCAGGATGAGCAGAGATGGCCTATTTCAGAGAGCCTCTGTGGTTTTACCTAGCTGCTCATTCTCACCTTCTTTCCTGTGAGTCCATCTGTCAGTGGCAGCACTCCATCACCACCGAATTGTTCCTCTCTCAAAAGGAACAATATAATTTTCAAAAACTGAAAAACATAAAAACCAGCTATTTAATTGCAAATAACATAAACCAATAACAACAACAAAACAAAAAAAAAAACCCAAAACCCATAGGTTTAGCTCCTCCATTCAATAAACAAACACTTCCACACTGCTAGGATGGATCAAGTATTTATATTTAGTTCACTCACACTGAGTTGGCAGACAGAAGCTAAACAGCCAGACTTGTCCTAACTACTCAGCTCACAATGGCTCTATTGTAAGAACAGAATGAACAAAATCTTGTTCAAAGGCAGAAATTTACATCAATCTCTCCATACAATTCTCATCATATCACTCAAGAAGCACCAAATTGATTAATTTTCAGCCATAAGACAGAATTCATTACTCAGCTAAATTTAAGGTGAACAGATTTGCATGAGCAGAAAATGATCAGGAGCTCAATTTCTAATTTCAT
This sequence comes from Bombycilla garrulus, assembly GCA_013400315.1. Taxonomy (NCBI): domain Eukaryota; kingdom Metazoa; phylum Chordata; class Aves; order Passeriformes; family Bombycillidae; genus Bombycilla; species Bombycilla garrulus. The sequence continues at coordinate 3,678 of VXBU01006814.1, read as the reverse complement.
TCTTGAACCAAAGCACACATCACCATTAGAAGGGGCAAATCTGCCTGGGCAGAAATGCAAAAACCAGGGTTCAAAACATTTCTTCATGCAAACTGGTAGCAGAGTACCTATGGAGATAAAAGACAGCCACGGAAGGCAAGGGGAAAAAAACGGCTGCTGTAGCTACAATTTCATCCTCTCAGATTTTGAATTTTGCAAGTTCACCCTCACACCTTCCCATCCTCACAAAGATACCTTTGTATTACTTTTCTTGGAATAAAACAAAGCTACAGGTAATCTTTGTTTCCTATGATCTGTTTGTATTTTTTTTAGTATTAAAAGAACTGTAATTTCTCTTGATCTACTGCATTACTATATGAAGTATTACAAACTTTACTTACATTAATGCATGTGCATAATCACGTTTATTCAAACAGTTTCACATATACATGCTTTAGAGCTGTTGCTTTATTATAGTTGCTGTCTGATATCCACTGTAACAAAATCAGAAAACAAATTAGTCAGTGTAAGTCTTAAGATTCAGAATAAGTAGTTTGAAGCTTCTGCATACAGAAAACAAATGAATATGGCCAGTCATGAATACAAGAGACAAAATATATTCAGACCTGTAACTCTCATACAGAAGCTTCAATGCACACTTGGAAACAGTAATCATCAAGTTGATAAATAATTAAAATAACTAACAAAACCTTCAACAGTTTCACTGGAGTGCTCTGAATAATGAATTACCAAGGACCTTCACATATAGAAACAACACAGCATACAAACAATTCCAGTCTTTCAGATATAGGACCCTAAAAAGAGTGATTTGGGTTTCAGAGCTGGCAAAGAACAAATCTCAAAAAGATAGAGATTTGATAACATGATATTGTGGTAGGTCATGTGCACACTGCTCTAAAAAAACCCAAAAACCAGAGCATACTTTCTAGGAACATAAAGATACACTTGCCACCAGAAAGATACTGCTTTCAAGACAGCCTCTCCTTCCTCAACTCCAAAAGAAAAAAAATCACTTACAATTGCAAAAGTTAACTTTTAAAATATTAACAAAGGAAGTCACACAAGCATAAGGGAACTGTCATGTAATGCTTAGTGGCAGAGGTGTTGATGAAACATCAAAGGAAAATGGAAGCTGATTTTGGAACCGTAACTTCCTGATGTGTTCTTGCCCTTGTACATTAGAGTTTCCTTTAGCCTACTCAAAAGCACCTAACCCTACAATTCATTCTCTTGAAAATGCTGGCACTCCTCCTTTGTGAAGGACTCTAGCTTCAAATAAAAAGACTCAGTGGATCACTGAATCAAAGGGATGAACACTTTGACAGAGTAACTGAAGTATCAATATGCCATTGCATATAACATTGCATATAGTTATTTGAGGTTAAGGAACTGAGGCTTAAAATTCTTGACTTCTAGAATTTATGGACTGACTTTTTTTAAGGAGTCAAAGAACTTTTTTTAATTTTCATGAGCCTCAATTGAAAACCAAATTATTGTAATTGTCATAAAACCTTCTGATTGTAACAAAACAAAGTTCAAGACAGGCATTTGGTTAGTTGTTTTGCAAGAGCTGCCCTCAAGGCCAAATTGAAAAACTATTTATATAATTATTAAGTAAGAAAGCTGCAACAGTGGTAAACTAGAAACTAAGAGCATGATATGATGGCAGTGACAGCTTTTCCTTAGAGCTCACACTTAGGGTTGCATTACCAAGCACTTATACATACAAGGGAAAATTAGTCAGGCTATTTTCTTCTCATAGGTGACATATCTTTAAGACATTTTGAAATCACTTTCAAGTTCAGCTCAAGCTTCCATTCGCTCCACAGCACCATATTATTCCCATTTCACAGCTAACACAAAATACAAGTTGCTTTGTCACAGCTACGAAGTAAAGTAATTTAACAGAAAGTTTCTTCCTCCCAACAGAAACATGTAATTTTCCTCGCTTACTCTCACATTACATCTACACCATTTCCTTCCCACTAAGATTACCTGAATTTATTCACGGAGGTGAACAGAACAGCACTCCTAAGTGTTGGAATGGAGGCTCAGTGTGACACCAGCACCTTCACTGCTCTGCCTACACTTTTACCATCTACATGTTTCTTTCAATGCTGCAAGTGGAAAGCAGCAAAGAGTGCCAATTATGAAATGGATTTCTGCTACAGCCAGATGGTCACTGGCATGACACTGATGTCATACTCTCCACTTACAAAGTTAAAGGCTAATTCTCCAGAAATCAAACGTTACCACACCACAGCAAGCACCATGGCTGGAAATGATGAGGAGCAAACACTACTGTTGTTACCACGGATTGAGCCCTTTGCTGACCGTGTTTATGAAGGTAACCTCACAGTCAATGGTGAACAGCAATGCTGGTATGCCCCTGACTTTGAGAAACACTAGAACTCCCATGAGCCTCACATGCTCATTCACCGCCTATGTCAATAAACACAGCAAATATTTCTACAGCTTTCATACATGTTTACTTATGTATTTCCAAATGCATTTTTAATAAATTTGTTGCATCACATTTAGCAATAACTTGCAGGACCAAGACTGCACGTTTGTTATACAGAATTACTCAGGTTCTGAAGAGCTGATCTCCAAGCTTCCTCATTCAAAACAGAGTTTTCAACATCATTTACTGATGGCAACCGTGGCTTACACACAATGCATGACCTGTCAAAGAAGCCCTTGTGTTTTGGTGAGCACTAGCCACTGCTTTCAACATTGTGTGTGTGATTAAGATCTGCTCAGAACAGAATAAAACAAAACAACTGGCTACTGAAGGACGGTAGCGATACCTTTGGATGAGGGCGCAAAGCTTTCAATGCCAGTTAGAGTGAATGCAGGATGGTAGCAAAATAAAGCAGTAAAGAAGTGGGGGAGAAAACCCAACACAGCTGAAAAAATATCTACTACAGCATGCAATTAAAATTTTTTAAATTCACCACACTCGTAAGATACTCAAAAAACTCTGAATTTCCTTCTGCCTCTTTTTCTTTTGAAATTACACCTTAGTTTAGCACATTCTCATGTGCTTCCCCCTTCTGAAAACAGTTTACTCTGCAGAAACTGAAAGTGGTAAGTACAGCTAGTTTACATAAGCTGCTACTCCCCACAACAGCAGTGATTAACTAGAGATCATCTACGACCACTCCGGCTGCTCCCCGGTGCCTCCCCAAAATATTTCCGTTCTGGAAGAGGAGGTCTGTGACAGTAGCAGCAGCCAGTGTCACCTGTACAGGATACCGCAGCCACAGCAGTACCGTCACTCAATACACTCCAAACGCAGAACTGAGCAAGCAAGTCACGCAAAGGGACAGCACTTTTAAATGCAAGCGGAAGGAGATGAAAGGCATGTCAGTTATAGTTCGGGGGTCTTTCCACCAAGAGACAGAAGACCTTTCAGACCCTACAGAAATACACCTCGATATCTCTGTCGTACCAGCCCATCACAGCGCGGTTCGGGCTGGACGCCCGGGGTCCGTCAGAGCTGCTCTTCAGCCTCTCCCCAAGTCCCCAGGCGCAGCCGGGGACGGCGCAGGGCCCGTCCCGTGTCCGCGGTGCCGCCGGCGCTCCGGTCCCGCAGCGCAGGAGCGCGGGAAGCGCGGCTCCCCTCAGGCGCGGCTCCCCTCAGCGGCGGCTCCCCTGCCCGCGCTGCCCCTCGCG
>VXBU01006813.1:409056-454958 GCA_013400315.1 Bombycilla garrulus | reverse complement strand
TCCCTTCTGGGCTGTCCCATATCTCTGTTTCAACAGTACGAGTATTGCAGAAGTCACCATGCAATAAAGGAGAAAGATCAAAAATTCTAGCTGTTTGGTCTATACTTTGGAATAATTTAGAATTATTTGCAATAGAGATGTTGCTTATTGGGATTTTTGGAACAATTTTTGTCTAGGGTAGAACAGACTGGGGTATTTTTTTGGATTTGTGGGTTTTGGTTGTTTAGTTGAGGGGGTTTGGTGCCTGTGTCTCCTTTTATTTATAATTCAATTTAGTGTTGGAAAAGTTGATTTTCATGATTCTCCTTTTATTCTGAGCTGCAATAATTTCTCCACAGGAGCAAACTTTAGTTAGGGGACAGAGGGAGGGCTTGAACTACTGTCACTGCCCATCACAAAGTATTAAAAAAATGGGTATTTTGACACCGAAAGAATTTCTTTATCACGTTGTCCCAGTTCAAAGAAATAAAAGCAAAGCCTTTAACGTGCAGGCCATATTGCCCCAAAGTATCTGGACTCTTGTGAGAGGCAAAAGGTGATGTGGAGGCTTTAAGTCGATAAAAAGAATAGAATTGGCATTTTTTTTATTGTGATGAGACATTATCTTGCCCGTTGAGCAGAAATACGTTGTAATTGCCAAAAGATGGCACTGTTGAAGTGTTGTGTTCATCGAAAATTGCCCTAAAATTGTGACATCTTTTCACTTGGATACAGAAAATGGTTGAATGATTAACATAATTAATGCTGCCCCTTCCCATGGCATGCAGCATAAACCCAGGCACAGGAAGAGAGGCTGGACATGCAGGTGCTGCCTGTGGTATGAAATATTTATTTTTGTGTCTGTCCGTTTTAAAAGGATGTTTTGAGACACACCAAGAGTTTTAGACTGAAAAAAAGCCTGTCATGTCTCACTTTCTGTAAGTGGGAAAAAAATCCTTTTTAGGACATTTTAGTTCCATGTAACAATTTTTTGGGTTTGGAATTATTATGTGGCTCTAGCGTGATTATTTTTTTTGCCCCCGAAATATTAAACACTAATGCTATTTTGTTTTCCTGAATTTAGTAAATCTTGAGAAATTAACTGGAAAGAAAAAAGAGCTTTGAAACAACATATTCCTTTCCAAAGTCTTTTCTGATACTCCTGCAATACAGGGAGTTAGGATAGATTATTGCATCTGTTGTACCTCTGACTTCCACAGTACAATATGAACCTCTACCCAGAGACACACCCTGCAAAAATAGAAAGTATTTTTACCTTTTTTTTATTATTATTAATGCTGTAAAATCTCATTTAGAAAGAAGAGGGGAACAATCTGTGTGTGTTAATTTGTTTTACAGAACTTGTTGAACGAGATGGACAGAAGAAGGCTCCAGAAAAAAGTTTCCAGGGCTTTTAATGTGTGTTCTGATGTATCTCCATGTGATGCAAGAATCCTTGCAGTATTAATGCCTGTAAACATGTAAAATTCATTACAGGAAATAAAGTCATGATATTAAAAATAACCTGATCTTTATTTCAGCTGAAAGTTTTGTCTCTCTCTTGTCTAAATGCTGTCCTAGAAGTAGGAAAGTGGTTGCCATTATCTTTTTCTCTGAGTAAAATTCTCAGGTCTGCTAAAAGTACATTTCAATTGTCACATTAAAACATTCCCAAGCTTACTGGCTGCCCTCAGGGCCTGGCACTCCTGCATGCATGGAGAAGGTGCAGCTGGCAGGGGAAAATCTCAAAAATGAGTTACAGAGGTGGATTCTGATAATCTGAAGATCATCTCGACTTTATGAGAGCCCATTTAGACTTCAGCTCTGTGCTCTTTGAGTGCTAATGTGAAAGACAAAAAGATCCAATATGTGTGTGTGGGGGGGGAAATGATTTCAAATTTCCCCAAATTTAGGGGAGGCTAAGAGATGGTGCATCCGGCTGTCTTGCTGGTTTGGTGTTCTTGAGAAGGGAAGGTTGCACATCCCTGCTTTGCTATAATTTAGCAGTTAATTCCGTATACATGGGTGCACTGTGGTTCCTCAGCGAGGCCCAGAGCAGTGGCAGGAGCTGTGCCCTTTCAAATGGGCAGCTGCCAGCAAGGAAAGGAGCTGGAGAGAAGTGGGGACAGCTTTTGGGTCCAGAACTGCTGCTTTTGGAGCCCTCTAAGGAGTAAATGTGTGCTGGGATGCAGGATGGATATCTGGCAATTCAGATGGCTGCTGCTGAGCGCAGGATTTTAGAAGATGAGACCTGGGAGGGATGTCAGGGCTCCACCTGCAGCTCCTTCTCCACCTTTTCCCGCAGGAACCCTGGAACAAAGCTGCAGTGGGAATCAGCTCAGCTTTGAAGTTGCCAGCCCACTGTTTCTGTGTGTGAGGCAGCTGGTGGCACTAGAAGCAAAGCAGATCAGCTCCCAGGGAAAGCCATGAGGCGGTAAAGGCGCCTTGGGGGAATCCGGGGAAATATTTGGATGGGAGTGCGAGTTCCGCTGGTGCCCACGCCCCAGCTGCCAGCAGGGAACTCGCTCTGCCTCATCAGCAGCTCCCACAGAAATGAGATTGCAGGGGTGCCCCTCCCTCCATCCCTTGGCAGCTGAGGGCTGGCTCCTCATTCCCCCTTTCCAACCCGGGATAACCCCGTGTCACCCACTCTGAGGGTGACATTCCCTCTCCTCGCCTCCAGATGGATGCTGCTTCATTAGGTTCTGTCTTCACCTCTCTTTTATAAAGGCTGTTCCCTCCCCCTCAGAGCTGATTGCAGTTTTTGTCAGTTCTGCTGGGAAGACAGAGGGGGGAAAAGGATTTGCCTGGATGTTTGTGTTGGGAGAAGAGGTCCATAAACGCCTCAGCGCTGGCTAACATGGAATAAAACACCACCAGACACCTTGTTTGGACAGTTCCAGACCTGCTGTCAGTTCTCTCTGCTGCTTACAGCTGAGGACAAGAGCAGGACACATCCACCCAAGCAGGCTGCTGTAGGATTAATGTTCCTGCAGGACCCTGAGGGTGCTGTGTGACTGAGAAGTGGGAGCAGACAGATGGACAGAGCCCCAGAATCTCAGGGCAGCATTAACACACGTTTTTGGGGTTTGGGACAGTTGAGCACGCCACCCTTTTCCTTCTCCTCCCCTCTGTGGGACTCTTCTTTACCACTTGCTACTTTGTTCTGCTCCTCCCTTGGAAGATTTAATACCCTCCTCCCTTTCTGCCAAGCTTTATCTATTCCTTGCCCACATCCTGGCCTCCCCTCACTGCCACCTTTCTCTGCTTGCCCTACAAATTCCTGCATTTCCACCCTCTGTGCATCCTGCCTGCTTCTCCTCTCGTTACACACTCCCATTACCCTCTCCAGCTAAGCCTCCCTGCTAATCACTCCTTGCTCCAAAGAGGCTCCATTTCCACCCTCTGCTAATTGTGACACTGGAGCTGGAGCTTTCTGTACTTCAGGGAACCAACTGCCCATCTTTTGTGGGAGCAGTGGTAATTCTTCCCACCTCTTCCCGTCTTTCTGCACAGGGAACAGGAGAGCAGGGAACATCACCTGGGGCTGCCTGAGCTTGGGAACAGCCTGTAGCTCTGCTTTGTCTGCTTCACCCCGAGGCTGGCTGGCTACAGAAAAGCAAAATTAAGAATAAAAAAGGGTTGGAAATGCATTGTGCTTTCCAGGGGAGATGTGGGGCTTTCACTTGGTTTTTTGTAATGAATTGGTGGTGAGGAACAGCTCATCTGAGAGCTGCTTTTAATACAAGAGAGGAGAGCAACAGCCGCCCTGTACCTTTTGTTCCACGTTCCTGGGACGTGTTAACAACAAGCACTGGAGCTGTTTGCTGGGCTGATGCAGTGCTGGCGATCCCAGCAGGGTTTGCCAAGCCTTCGTGGGGGATAATCAGGCAGTGAGCACATCCAGCACGCCTCCCCCGCTCCCGTGGGGCTCCGAGCACCAGGAGAGCAGTCCTTGGCCTGGGAGCTGCTGGAGATCCCAGTACACACACACCCAGCTCCACGGCCCCCCGCGCTCCAGAGGGAGGAATTGCCCTTCCAATGGCTTCAGCTGTCCAGGAAAATAAATCCTGAAATAAAGGCTGGCTTGTTGCTGGCATCAATTAATCAAAACAGGCTTTATCAAGAAAAACCCCATAGCACTGACCATCATGTTGTGCTAATGCTGCATCAATAAAAATTCAGTGACTTCCCTGAAGCAAATCCAGCAATGTCTGGCATGATGCAGTTCCAGGATCATGAATCAACCTCCCACAGGGCACTGTGTGAGAATTCGGGACACACACAGGTGGGAATGGCCCTCAAACTCTCGAGCTACCTTTCACTCAAATGTCATTTAAGTTAAACCCCAGGGGAGAAAACCAAGGAGTTTGTAAGGGAGACTTTCCTGCCTTTGGCTGGAAAAGCTTTTCTCAGTGTAAGGCTATGTGAAATATCAAACATAACCAATTAAAATATGAATATAGGAAGGAATGACACTAAGAGGTGACAATTTGGGTGCTGGGGACAGGAGTTCCGGGTGCAGCTCTTCCATGACGTAGGTGGGAATTCCTTTTTTCCCTGTGCTGAAGCTCGATGCAGAACAGAGCAGGGAGGGGATAATTGATGCTCTGGGAAGCCAGGAGCACAGGCAGCACTGCCAGCAGGAGACAGCTGCATTCCCAGGGGTTCCCTCAGCCAGGAGGAACCAGGACAAACAAACAGAGCAGGTGCCTCTCTTGGGACACTTTGGGAGTCTCCTCTTCAGGGAAGAATTCCAGAGGGATTTCCCAAAGCAGCAGCCTCTAAAGGATGGCTTCCAGAGAGAATTCCTAAAGCAGCAAACTTTACACCCATGGCTACAGCCTTTCACCCATTCCTGAGGCTTTCATGTTGATTTTTCATCCAGGAAAGACAAGCCAGAGACAGCTGCTGCCCTGCTGTGCCAGGATGTTCTGCGTTTCCCCAGGAGCCGTGAGGGTGTGACACAAGAGCTGAGCTCCAGGCTGCCTGAGGGGTTTGATGTCCTTGCTGCTCCCCAGGAGAGCCCCGCTCCCACACCTCCCTCGGACAGCAGTGACAGTTTTCATCACACTTTAAAAGAAATTACCGTGTTATCACCTGAGCTCAGGAGTTCAGCATCTCCCTTTGATCCAGGACACGCTGAGATATCCAAGGGCCGTTCCTGCCTCCTTTCCAGCTGCAGCACTGCTCAGTCTGGGCAGCTCTGGGCTGATAAAACCCTGCAGCCTGCCCTGCTTGGGAGCCAGCATCCTGAGAGGGTTTGTTTGGGTGCTGGGTGGGAGGGGAATTGAGAAACAGCCAGGCAGAACTCATTAGAGCAGATTTTGTTTCTCTCCCAGCCATGCCTGACCCAGGTGCCTTCATTTGCTGTGCGGGTGGAGAAAAGCTGAGGCAGCCTGGTGTGTGGGCGGCTGAGTGGGAGGAGGTCTCTACAAAATGATAAAGCTGGGAAAGCTGCGGCCAGGTTCCTGGAAATAAAAGCCCGAGGACTTGCCATGGTAAATGTTTGTTTCTGCAGGGGTTTCAGTATCATAATTGCTACCTTTGCTCAGACAGAAATGTAGTTTGGGCTGGAAGGGACCTTAAAGCTCATCCTATTTCTGCCTTGGGGACACTTTCCACTATCCCAGGGTGCTCCAACTTGGCCTTGGACACTTCCAGGGATCCAGGGGCTGCCACAGCCTCTCTGGGCACCCTGTGCCAGGGCCTCAGCACCCTCCCAGGGAGGAATCCCTTCCCAATGTCCCATCTAAACCCACTCTCTCCCATTTTGTAGCCATTCCCTGTGTCCTGTTACTCCAAGCCCTTATAAACAGTCTCTCTCCTTTTTTCTTGTAGGTCCTGGAAGGCTGCAAATATGAAGTCCTGATCATCTTTACGAGGAATTTGTGATTGAATGCGCATTCTGTGGTATTTTGGGATAATGAGAATTAATATTCATCAACAGTCTTAAATGGGGATTTGTAACAAGAACCAAAAAAAAAAAAAAAAGCTTGTTTGAGATCTGTAATGATAATGTTCTTTCACAGCTGCTTTTGTGAGGGGGGAATAATTTAGCAGCACTAGAGCTGATGTTGACTCTCCAGTTTGTGGTGAAATTGTGAAGTGAATGTTCCCTCCCGAGGACTCTGGAGCTGTTGATGGGAGCTGGAGGCACACTCTGGAGAGAGTCTGGAGTCTGGTGTGCTGCAGTATTGTAAATTGCTGTAATTTCACTGCGCTGCCTCCATCCTGCCTACATCCCATGGAAAACCCGGGGTTTTTCTTGAAGCTTTAGGAAAATCAGTTCATGCTAAAATGCCCTTATCTTTTACACCCCCAGATAATGTTGGATCCTATGTGATAATTTATCCACAGAAACATTTCCCCCCCCCTACTCTTAATGGGAAATTTCTGCAGACAGAAAATCCTTAAATGTGAAAAGGCCAGAGGCTGGTACAAGCCAAACAGAGGAAGATTAAGATCAAATACAAAAAACATGGTGTAACAAGATAAGAGGCAACGAAGCTTCACTGCAAAATATGTAGATAAGGATTATTTGGGACACTGCAGGGGAGGGAGGAGAAGAGGCTGGAAGTGAAGGGCTGTGCTCTTCCTCCCCGTGCTCCTCAGCCCATTCACCCCTCTCCAGCACATCCTTTTGTTGTCCTTGGAGCTGCACAGAAAGTCTGTCACTGAGCAAGGACAGTGCTGCCACCAGGGGAAGGACCCTGGCCTGGCTGGTTCCTCATAAGAACAATTCCCTGTCCCTGCTTTCCCACAGAGGGAGAATTGTGGCTCAGCGACACCTGTGCCACAGATTTCTTTATATACAGATGTCATAGAAAACATAAACATTTACGTTATTTTAGTGTAGAAATGCAGAAACAAGACAGATGAGAGTGGCCATGGGCGTGAATCTGTTTCCCAGCTGTTACCCATTTAATCTTTAATTTCAGGACAGAAGCCAACACTATTGATTTTGCCTAAGGCATTTGACCAAAAGGGAAAGGTTTTTTTAAAACCTGCCAAGGGAAGTGATTTTTAGGGGTAGTGGTATTTTTTTAAATAATTGGAGCAGAATTTGTTAGCATTGCCAGAAGAAGTAACCTTGTTGTTATTTGATACCAAGTGCTGCACAGTGCTGAAGGAGCGTTTCAGGGCGGAGGAGCTGTTCCTTGTGGGACAGTTAATTTGCTGTTTCCTGTGAGACAGTGCTCCCAGGGACAGGGTGGGATTCTTGGGGTGCCTGTGCAGGGTCCTGAGCTGGGCTCGGTGATCCTTAGGAGCCCTTCCAGCCCGGGATATTCTGTGTGTCCTGGGGAGGCTCAGGCTGGGTGTGTGGGGGGTTGGGGTGTTAGTTTTTTTTCTTTTTCTTTTTTCATCCTCTTTAGTTATGGAATTTTTTGTCCCATTTGTTGCGGGGGAACCTGATGGCCGATGCTTAAGTGTATTTGCAAGACAAAGGCTTGCCGGGCCAGGAAGGGAGACTAGAGAGGACACAGTTCAGTGCTGGGTTTTGCTTGGAAGAGGACAGGCCGGGTTCTTTTTCCTGCTGCTGCTGCTTCTGCTTGCCCCGCTGGGACCCATCTGATCCATCCCTGTACCAGGACTCCTGCGTTCCACCTTGGAGTTTCTTCCGTTCTCCTCAGAGCAGCCCGTCTGGAGCCATCTACAACTACAGACTGCCTACGGGGTTTGTGAAGCAAGGCCTTCCCCATCCCTCTTGCCGGCTCTGCCGCGGGGTGGGGGTGTCCCTGACCTTTTTTCTGTTTTTTTATCTGTAGTAGGTGTTGTTGTTAGTACCATAGTTATTGTTAATTTGTATCTTGTTATACTCATTAGTAAAGGACTGTTATCCCTCCCCATATCTTGCCTGAAGGCCGCTTAATTTCAGTAATTCGGAGGAAAGAGGGGGGGGTCCTGAGGGAGGGTTCTGCCTTCCCTAGCAGATACCTGTCTTCAACCTAAGACAGGGTGGGATGCCAGGAGCAGCTGTGAGTGCCGCTGGGAGCCGGCAGGGTGGGTTTGGTCCCTGCTGCGGGTGTGCTGCTCCCTGGGGGCTGAGGGAGGGCTCTCGGGTCAAGCAGAGCTCCCTCGTGGCAGGGCTGAGCCCTGGGAACGATCCTGCACTGCCCTGGAGCCGCTGTGCCCTCGCAGCAGGGAGGGATCCCCCACCTGGAGCCAGGGGAAGCTTCCTCAGGACAGGACTTGGACAGGTGAGAACGGCTTCTCTGTGGAATCCTGCTGCAGTCATGGAGGCACCGGGGCTGTCACAGAAGCCCAGTGGTTTTTATCTTTAATGAACTGTCTTGTCACACTCGTGGCAGTGCTGTGAGTCAGGATGGGTAGCCCTTCACAGCAACAATGTCAGGAATGCTGAACACAAAAGCCTGGGGACCTGTTAGAAGAGAAAATGAAATGTAATATGGTGCTGTAACCTCTGGCAGGTTGGAGCAGAAGGGCCACAAGTGACAGGTTTTGCCCAGAGAGGGGAAGCTTTTAATCAAATCAGCTTAGGCTGTGTTTGTATCCATCGCAGGTTTGAGGTCTCTCTCAGAGCCACAGAGCTCAGGGCATTGCAGCCTCGGAAGCTCTTCAGCCACCACAGAAATCCTGTTTTGGAGCTGTGTCCCTGTTCCCAGCCTGGAAAACGTCCTGCTTTAGCACCTCACAAAAGGTGAGCGCACAGAAGGTAAGGCCAGGGAAACTGAAATTCCTGTGCCCCAGGGGGGGCCTCTTCACTTTGATATCTGTTTGATAGGTGGGATTGAAAGCGTGAGAAGCTCCCAGGGGAGCTGTGGCAGGGTTATCTCCTCCCAAACAGAGCAGCACGTGGAAAGAAAGCCATGAGGAGGCTGAGGAACAATTTCCCCTTGCTCCCACACGGGGGATTACCTGGAAAATGAAGTGCCAAAGGGGCAGGGAACAGAATGTCCTGACCTTGGGGACCTGCCTGGAGCTAACACACGCCAAACTAGCCCTGAAATGTTGTGTATTCTCTGCCCAGACAGCGCTGGAGTTGCTTTAGGCCCGTGCTTTTAGGACATTTGCGGTCCAAACAAACGTAATAAAGGGGAAGAGGGTGGAGCTGGGAGCGCTGAGCAGGAGAACACACACATAGTCCAGAAAAGTTGGAAACTGACTTCAGGGATATTAATTATTTAGCACAGTGGGAAAGGGGGGGAAAAAAGGAAAGGTTAAATGATGCCTGTCCATATTTGTTTTCTAACACACTAATAGGATCCTGTGGCTGACAGTGAGCTGTGATTAGCTACTCACAGGCATTTCTGATATTTCCCCATGATGAAATGACATGTTTAAATGTTGAGAAGAACAAATAATGAGATTGTTGACTTGCCCCTTTCCTGTGTTTTAATTATAAACAAGCAGATGCAATTCACAATATTAAATAAGATTTCCCTACATTTCCTTCCAAAAACGGTTTTGAGCGAGATAAGGCACTTAAATTTAATCCTTCCAAGCATGCACAAATACCAAGTCCTTGATGCAGACACAATCTTACCACGAATTTATATGGAAGCTTAATGGTTCTGTGAATTAATCAATAACGTGGTTGAATTATATTTGCTCAGCTAATTATTTTCCATGTCCTGCAAATTAGAACTTCATCAGACTCGGAGAGAAATCAGCGCTGCTGTTTGTGCCCCGGTTGTGTTTACCTCCCGATGCATTATTGAAGTGCTTGTTTATTTGTTCTGCTCAGGCTGGGAGCTTTCCCTCTGCTGTTTGACGGCAACCATGGGCTGCAGAGCCATGCAAGGATAATTCCATTTTTCTGTGTTGGCTCTGTCAAAACCCATTCCAGCAGGGCAATGCTCTCCCCCAAACCCTCCTCGGGGGAGCGGGATTTAACCCTCCCTCTTCCCCCAGGAAAACTTGGGCACAGTGTTTCTGGTGGAAATGGACCTTGCCTGGGCTCTCAGCCCTCGTGGTTTTGAAGGGCACATCTTCAAGCGTGGGTTGGATGACATGACATTCAGGGGCTCGAGTTATTCTGTGATCCTGGAAATTTTCCCCGCTCTTTTTTCCTGAAGTCCTGCACCCAGAGGCCCACCAGAGCTCGCAGCAGGCAAAGCAGCAAACAGAACCAAAAGGACAAATCAGAGAGCCAGAAGCAGAAAGAGAGGTCCCCTGCCTTCCCATTTTTCCATGGGCAGCAGCCAGCAGCAGAGGTTGGGTAAGTCAGTGGATATGAGAGACAAACTGAATTTGGAAAGATTTGTAGAATGTTTCTTACTTTGCCTCCCCTCCTAACCATGGTTTTGCACACAGAAACACACTTGGGGAGCATAAAATATTGCCTGTAAGTGGGACTTTTATCCCTTCCCTCTCTCTGATACGCCAGCGAGCTGGCACATTTAGCACTTCTGCATTTGCTTTTGAAGGAATATAAATGGCAAGAGAAAAACTAGAGGCAAGAAAGTTCAGATGAATAGCGGCAGGCTTGTATTTCAATATCTAGGTAGTTATATCCTAAATTGTTCTTTTACCATGTAACAAATTATATTTTCTCTTAACATATGGAGTTCAATTTTGCCACAAAAGAATTCTAGTTTATGCCTGGGTTTTTATTTCCCATGCTAGGGCACATTCAAAAATTAGGCTGAATATTTCATGCATACATTCATAGTTGTAAGAATTTTTTAAAAAGGATCTGCTGTTCCCTGTCTGTTTGGGTTTTTTTTTTCTTAGATTTTTACCTATGGTTTCTGTTGTTATTCTGGTTTTCACAAGTATCTTCACCTGGCATTTTCCAGCAAAGAAAGAAAGATTACATCACACAAGAACTCTTCAATAAGCAGTTCACCATCTTGCCATCAATCTAAAGGGTTTTTGGTTTGTTTTGTTTTAAACAGAAGTGGTGTTTTTTCTAAAGTATTTGTACAGGTGGAGTTCTCACAGGTCTCACTTCACTTCCATCACAGGGAAACCGCTGACTCCTGCAGAGGAAAACAATTTGTCACGTGGCTGAAATCCCATCCTGAGGAGCTGAATGTGCAACCCTTTAAGCACATGGATATTTCTGGAATCCTGCCTGTTCCCACAGCTCGCTGTGCAGCAAAAGGAATGTCTAGAGGTATGTGTATATGTACATATATATATATATACAGCTATTGCCAGATTTCCTTTCTCCCCCTTCCATGGTGCTCTGCAGCTTTGCTTGTTCCCTGCAGAACTGTTTCAGGTGTGGGGTTACTTTCTCTGCATCCTTCAGATTTGCTTTGTCCCTGGATCCTGTCTCTGCAGTGCTCTCCCCAAAGCATCAGAACAAAAATGCCTTTTTTTTATTTTTCTGCTTTCCCCTGGAACTTTGCCACTGAGCTGAGGTGCAATATTCCTGATTTCAGTACACCCCAGGAACTGCACCAGGGTTCCCCTGATGGGACTGGTCCATCCCTCACCATGAACCCTGCCTGTCAGGGGCAGGGCTTGGGGGTTTTTATTAATTTTTAAAAACAATTACTCCAATGCAGAGTGTTTGCCTCAGAAGGCACCTTTATCCCAAGTGGCTCTGGCTGCCTCCAGCTCTTCCAGAGAGGGATTCAGCACAAAAGGGTGATCAGAACCTGCCTCAGCCTCCTCCTGCTCTCTGCTGTGGCTGGGGGCTCAGGTAATGCTATTTGGGTAGCACACCTTGGCTTATTTTGGTGCTATTTTGGAACAGGTTTTGGGTTGTGTGGCTCTGCTTTTGCTTTGGGGTGCATTTTGTACAAATGACAAACAGTACATAAAGGGCTTAAAATTACAGCACGCTATGAAATTCTGGCCTGTTGCAATGAAGAGCGGAGTTAAGCGGCTGAGGGGTTTTTCTCCTGCCTGGGTAAGAAGGGATAACAGTGAATAAAGACAAGATAATAATGGTTTAAAAGAAAAGCATTCACTAAGGGATTGATTTACTGTAGGCTTAATGGAGGGTTGCATGGTGAGTTTATCCAGCAGAGGAAGGTAAGCTGAAATACATGAAAAAATATCCCTTATTTCAGGGAATAAACAGCTCTCTGTGCACATCCTAATTATCCTCCTTTCAGGGGAAGTTAATATTTCCTTTGTAGCCCATTTAGGTCAAACTCATTCACAACCTTCTCTCAGAGGCAGTGGACTTACAGCATTTATTTTCCAGCATTGCACAAACCACGAACACTGTGCTGCTTGCTTGCCACTGGACTCTGTGGTATGTGTATATTTTTAGTTTGTTGGTTTGGTTTTTTTTATATAGGGGTTTTTTTGTACAACCAGGCAGAGGTTTTTGCTGAGTCCCACTCACACCAGCATAGTTTATAGGCATAAGGAGCTTCAACAACCACAGTATTTGCTCACGGTTCCCATTAAAACAGGATAAATTATTTTATTCCCATTCAGATCACGTCGCCACGATAAGCAACAAGGTAAAGAAACAAAGCCTAGTAAAAAAATAAGTTATTCTGGGCAAATTGATTTAATGAATGATGCAAACCAATCAATAGCAGCAATATTTTAATAGGTTTTTGCTACCAATTAATAAAATGCAACTCCAGACCCACAGAAATCAATGGAATTTTGCCTTTGACTGAGCTGGGAACACAATATGTGGTGTTCAATGGACAACAACATTCTTGTTCTAGAGTTTGACTGACTGTTTAAAATATTTCATTGGAAGTTGATGATGTGAAATCCTTTTTTTTTCCCCACTTAGGGACAACAAATTTTTTGGGAAATGAGCAGTATTGCTTTCAGAGATGAAGCCAAGGGGCTCTGCGCTTTGCACACCTGCAGGCATTCCATGGAAGTGGAGCCTTTCCCGGTGCACCTGGTGCCCTCTGGGCGGTGCAAGAGGATGCAGACCCTGCAGGTCAGAGGAGGAAAAACACTCCTTTGGCTCAGGTGGGTTTAGAGGTTCCCTCTGGAAAAGCTGGCGGCTCTGAACTGCTCCCCTGCTCTTCTGGGTGGATAAATACACCACCGTTGTTCCTGAGAGTTGTTCCTACAGTAAAACCCCCAGAGCTGGCTACTCTGCCGTGTCCTTAGGAATCGATCTCAGCCCTTCATAATCATTTTCATTAGAAAGGGTTTTCAGGAAGCTTGAACTAAATCTCCTCACTGCAGGCTGAGGCTGCTCCACGATTTCTTTCCCACAGTCTGCAGCTTTCCTTTAGATCAGAAAGCTTTTCCTGGTACCACCTGACTTCTTGAGCCTCTCTTGCTCCCGTCCTTTCCTCTCTGTCCCTCTCCTCACATTCCTCCCCACACTCATTTACCCCCTCAGGCTGGTTTTGACTGCTCCTCCTCTCCCTTTTCAGGTCGGTTGCCCCAAAACCAGGGGAAGAGGATCCCAGGGAAGCCTCCCCGCTGTGGAGCACTCGAAGCACGCTCCCTCAGGTGATCACAGCACAGGGAAATGGTTCTCAAAGAGGAGAGCCCTTCCCAGGGTGTGTGGGATGCACTGCCCTCTGTTATCCCGGGCTGTGGGACTCAGCCAGGGACAGCACATCCCCCAAATGGGGACCTAAAGCAGATTTCCTCGCTGCGCTCCCTCCTTTGTGGGTGGATTCCCAGAGAAATCCTTGGCTCCAACAGCAGCAGAAGTCAGTGTCTGAAAACTGGGATGTGCTAGTTCTCCTCCCAGTACAACCTTTTGTTGTTGCACTGACTGGTGGGTTCTGTCTCCACTTTACATTCCTGTTAATCTTTGCCATCCCTCCAGTGTCTCTGTTACTTCCCACTGCTGTGCCAGCTGCTTTAATAAGGTCCAAATGGATTTGATTTTATGAACTTTTATTTTCTAGAACATGATACCAAACAAAACCTGATCTTATTTTTTTTTTGCTACATCCATGCTGCATTTTGTTTTATTTTCCATTTACCTCCTAAGGAATTTTTTAAGGCTCATCCACATTCTCCTCCCTGAGCTGTCCAGTGTAATTAATAAGGAATAATGTGATCAGGATCAGAGGAGCTGTTCTCCCTGGCTGCTCCAGGCACTCTCACCTCATTGGCAATGGCCTTGTGCAGAGATGCAGCTCCTCTCATCCTAATGATCCTTCAACTCCATCTCCTGCCTGCAGTGTGAGCCCTGCTCCTCTCCAACATAACAGCACCAGCTTTCCTGAGACCTCCTTCTCCCTTCTGTCCTTGGTTTTAAGTCAGTCTGTACATATCACACTGTTTTCCATCTGTTTTCCTTTCCTTCCCCTACCTTCCAGCCCCCTAACTGCTGGCACATCGTTGGGATAAATATTTATTAGACATTCCTCCCTCTCCTGATCTGTGCGTTTGAGATCTGGAATGGAGGCAGCGGCTGCTGGCCCATGGACAGAGGAATTCCCGTTTTGCCTGGCCAGGAGCAGCTCTGGCTTGTCCCTGAGGAGGAGCCCACAGGAATGTGGTAGGTTTGGGGCTGTCCCTGTGCAGGGACACAGGTACAAAATGACAGGGACGCGTCCTCGGGGCCGCTCGTGATGCTGGGGAGGGATTCTGAGAGCAAGGGACAAAAACTCCTTGCCTTGTGCAAAACCTGCCTGCTCTGGTCTCTGAGCTGGGCTGTGGGGTGGCACTGACCCTGCCCCGTGCCCAGCTGGCAGGTTTGGGGTGGCACTGGGTGCACAGGACTGCGGTAGCAGTGCTGAGCTCGCTTTGTTGAGGTTTATGTTGCAGATGGAAATTAACGGTGTAGCTGCATTCAGGACGAGGGGGACCAGACTGGATATTGGGAAGTGTCCAAATCATGGCTAGGAAAGATGAAAAAAACCCTTTCCTTCATGGTTTGAGACCTACTGGTTTAATCCCAGCACTGCTGGCTACTGGAAGGCTTTATTTAAGGGGTGAAATGCTGAGCTGGAATTATAATGCTGAGTTCAAAAAACGACCCTGGGAGTCTGAGCCTAAAACCTTGTTTCTAGGAGCACCAGGCAGTCTAATCAAAGCTATCACCTCTTTCTACAACCCTTGCCTCTCACCTATCCTTGTGCAATCGCTGCCACAATCGACATCTCTTCCTCTTTTATTCCACCCATGAAATGACACAGATAAAGCAGTCACAGCCCAGCTACTGGCACTTACAAAAACCATCAGTGCTGCCCTGGGAATTTGCTCTATTTCCAAGATCTCGGTGCCAGCAGTGTCATCAGAAGCTTGGAGGTGCTGTCTGTAAGCAGCAGAGCAGGACAGCAGTTTTCTGGCAGCTACTATTAGTGTCAGGTTCTCCTGCTCCCCGTGTGCAGGTGGGGAGGTGACAAATTCCTTGTAAAAGCCTGAAGCGGTTTAGTGGATTAAATACTCGGAGGAGTGTCTAATATTTGATGACTGTAGGGTTTCATCACTCCGCCAGCAGGTTCCTCTTCGTCCTGCTGTGTCCAGGAACCAGGCTCCTTCAGACATGGCACCACCAGGAGCAGGGATTCCGGGTGTGCTGCAGGAGGTGACACAAGATAAATGTGTCCAGCTCCACTCAGCAGTGGCCTCAAAGCTGGAGCTGAAGGTCAGTGCCCCAGGTGACCAGGGGAAATCCCTCTCTGAGCAGAGCAGGTGTTCCTCTCACCCCAAAATGTGCGAGGCTTGAAGAGAGGTTGGAGGAGATGCCCTTTCATCTTTTAACATTAAAAACATAACAGAAGCACGGGCAGCAATATTAAAGGTACCACAGATAAAAAAGGCCTCTGTTGTAAAAACAGATTCAAGATCACCTTTCGCCTCACCGGCAGTCAATCAAAATCCCACAGGGAGCAGCGGAGCCATTCAAGTGGAGCCCAGTGGAAGGGTGGAAAGCAGAGCGGTTAACCCAGCAGGCAGTGGCTGGGGAGTCACTCCGGGGGCAGGAAGGAGCTGATGCCACTCGTGGGTGTTTCCAAAACAAACGCTCACAGAGAGCCCGCTCTCTGCGCACTTCCAGCAGCGTTTCCTGCTGAGGAGGGTTGGGGTGCAGCCCCTGCCCACGGCAGGGATGCAGGGAGCCCGCGGAGCCCCAGCCTGGATCCTGGGAGCTGGAGATCACTGGAACCACAGTAAGCACTGATTTCAGGTATGCTTTTGTTAAACCTCAGCACCTGCCTGCTCCGGGAGTGTTGCTGAGCCTCAAGCTCGGCTCCTCAGGCTGCAGCACGGCCAAGCTCTCTGCTGCTGAGAGCACACAGTGAACCCTGGACATTGTGGCTGCACGCTGGGACAGGATTAGAGCCTCTTGCTGCCTCACAGGGGCACCTGGATGGATAAGCACTCTTGAAATTCAAGGTAGGTTATTCAAAGAGGAGTTAACCCTGCTTTGGGGGAGGCAATTCAGTGTTTACGTTATTGATGCCTACAGCTAATTAACCACTGAGGATCATTCTGACAGGTTCTGCTAATGCTGTGGGCTGGGGATGCTCTACTTCTTCCTTTTCGAGGGGTGTCAGCACTTTAAGAGCCAGAGAGGGAACAGAAGGTGGTGCCCCAGGGAAAGATTCAAATGAACATTCTGATTTGAAGGGAAGAGCAAATGTAAAGCTGAGAGAGATCCAGGGAGAGATGAAGTGTAAAAGCTCCGTGCTCCCTCAGTCTCCCATTTTCCTCTTTGAAGGCAAATTTTGGGGTGGACGTGTTTGCATGAGAACT
Organism: Bombycilla garrulus; assembly: GCA_013400315.1. Lineage (NCBI taxonomy): Eukaryota > Metazoa > Chordata > Aves > Passeriformes > Bombycillidae > Bombycilla > Bombycilla garrulus. The sequence goes on along the minus strand of VXBU01006813.1, from coordinate 438,410 downwards.
GGTCTTGTCCTCTGGAGGCAGGGAAGCGTTCAAACAGCACAGCAGAGGGGTGCTGCACAGTAAAGAGGATTCCAGAGTCTAGTCAGGGGCTCACTGGCATTTGAGAGGTTCAGGTGGTTTTCCAGGCCCAAGATACTCATTTTGGGTTTCATCCCAGCCTGTCTCCTGTACACTTTGAAAGCTGTAGAGCTCCTTTAAGCAGCTGAAATTTGCCTTCAGATTCCATGTGGTGGTCTCCCTCTGCTGCCTCCTTCCCCTCAGGTTCCAACAAAAGGAATCCTCCTGCCACTGGACCTGCAGCAGTGTCACCTGGGTGTCCCCCTCCCCTGCTGCCACCTGCACAGGATCTCACCCACCAAAGGCTTTAATTCCCACTAAAAACAAACCCCACTCAGCCACTTTGCCCTCCTTGGGTGTACGGCTGCCTTTTAATCCTATTTCTCTGAGCAGTTTTCATCTTCTCTGCAGCCATGCCCTGGTGATTTTCTGCATGGCCTCAGCTGCTGACCCTCCCAGAGCATCCAAAGGAGAATGATTTCCCAGCCCCCTGACAGATAAAGCACCAGGAGAAAGCATTCAGGTCATTAGGCATGGTCGGTGCTCCAGCTGTGCTCACCTTCAGGAGCTGCCTGCCTGAGAATGCTGCACAGAGTTTTTCTGTTAAAAAAAAAAAAGACATTTAAATGCTGGCTTTAAGAGGGATTTTCCATCATAAATTGATTTCTGGTTCTGGAGTTAAAATATGAAATTAAAAAAATTAAATAAACAGTTTGGGGAATTCAGATGTAAAGGAAGTCCAGCAAGATGGATGGAGACCGTGCTCAAGTTTGATAGCCCAGGTCTGTGTGCAGTGTTCTTCCAAGGGAGCTTCTTTTAGACCCATCTCTGACTCCTGATTTCATCTCCTTCCTTGTGGCATGGAGCAAAGTGCCTCAAATGTCTGCATCACAGGATTCTGCTTTTCTGTCTGTGGAAGAGTGATGTAAAGCTCCTCTCTGTAAGTCCAAACCTGATGATGGATTTATTTCTGGGTTTGACACCTCAGCTGAAGATGTTTTTCTATTTCCAGGTTCCTGGCTGTAGACTCAAAGCTGGATTCCCCAGGTCCCTTGGGAGCATTTCCCACATGGAAATGGAACATTATATGGAATAATTTGCATTATCTGGCACCTCCTTCCTTCCTTCCAAGGAGTAACTGGGCTGTGGGTGGTTTGAGTGGGAAATTCCCTTTCTGTGGTTTAGCTTTGGTTTTGATTGTGTTGTGTAGGCACCTAAAGCTTTAATTAAATTAATACCATCAAAGCTAACATCTGATATTTCCAAACACACAGAGTCCACAAGCAAAACATCCCAGAATATATCTTTCTTCAACAGCACTTCTAGGGGCCTTTATTGTCTTTGGTAGGCCAATTTTTTAAACTTGTATTTTTTAACTGGAGTAAGCAGCAGGGCATCAACTTCAGCACCACCTGGGAGTTGTCATCATCCGGTCTCATCTCAGGACAGCAGAAGAAAGCAGCCACAGCCAGAGTGCAGCAGCAATTCCTGGGCTGCCCGAGGCAGATCAGCCTCTGGAATGTGTGTTTGCCCAGGCTTGCAGGGACCTGTGCAGGCTGGGCTTTAGCTTTGTGGGAGGGGCTCTGGATTTGTGCCTTGTGCACCCTGCACATCCTTTCCACACCAGACCATTGCCCCCAGCCCCCCTGGTGTCACCTGGCCAAGGTTACTGGTGTGGAGCACAATGACAACACCTTCCTGCTCCTTCTCATGGAGGATTATCTCCTAACTGTGCCTCTACTCCTGGATTCAAGAGCAGGAACTGCAAAGCTCAGCCACTTCTTTGCTTTGTTGCCCTTGTGGATTTTGTAGCTGGCAGAGCAAAGCTTTGATGTTGATTGGAATACTTGACGTTCCTGTACCTGTCTAATATCGGGATTAGGCTTTTGTATTTGATCAAAATGAGAAATCTGCATTAAAGGGCTCCACCAAGTACCTGTTGGCTTGATTTAAGGGAAAATAATAATCAGCTGTTTTCCCAGGGCTGCAGCACTTAGAAAATAAGCTGCACTCAAGCCTCAAGTCTAGCTTTTGTTGTAAGAACAACTGTAATAACCCATTTTAAACAAGATTTTAGCAGACACAAGTTCAGTCTTTCTGTTCTGGATTTCAACAGAGCTGCAATCTTGCAGTTAAGAAATTGTTAGCCCTGCAATTAGGCACCTTTAATTGAATCCCTGCCACTTGCTTAATTATAGCAGCACTTCAGCCACCCTGTGAGCAGCAGTGAAATCAGCCCTGCCCCACCTCTCCCAGGCTGCTATTGGCTGCAAACTTGTCGGGCTTGATGGGCTGCACACAGAGGGGATTTCAAAGCAAATAAATAGCAGGGCCTTGGAGCAGCCAGGAATGGATTTCCACCTGTTTGAACGCCGGGCTGGAGCGAGCCTCTGCCCAGAAAGCCACCCTGCTGCACGAGGAAGCTGAGGAGAAGCCAGTCCTGCTCCTGCCGTCCATGGCTCGTGTGAGTAAGTGACTTGGGCAGCAGCTGTGGGAGCAGCATGGCTTGCTGCGTGCTGCAGATCACCGGGCTGATTTTTGGCGGCGTGGGCATGGTGGGCACCTTGGCGGCCACGGCCATGCCCCAGTGGAGGGTCTCTGCCTACGTGGACGGCAACATCGTGGTGTTTGAGACCATCTGGGAGGGGCTGTGGATGGACTGCATCAACCAGCTGGGCATCAGGCTGCAGTGCAAGTTCTACGACTCGGTGCTGGCGCTGCCGCCGCCGCTGGAGGCTTTCCGGGCCCTCATGTGCATCGCCGCGGGGCTCTCCGTGCTCGCCTTCCTCACGGCCATCGTGGGGGTCAAGTACACCCGGCGCAGCAAGGACGGGCCCCAGGCCGTCAGCGTCTTCATCCTGGCAGCCGGAGTCGCCTTCCTGCTCACGGGCACCTTCGTGCTCATCCCAGTGTCCTGGACCGGGGGCAGCATCATCCGCGATTTCTACGACCCCGAAGTGCCCGTGCCGCTGAAACGGGAGCTGGGGGCCGCGCTGTTCGTGGGCTGGGGCAGCAGCGCCCTGCTGCTGGCTGCAGGAGCCATGTACTGTCACTTCTGGGGCTGGGCTGACGCGGCTGCCAGGCCCAGGTACCCCTGGCTGGCCCGGGCGGGGCGGCCGGCGCTGGGTCTCCATGCCTACGTGTAGCTGCTGCCCGTGCCCACGGAGCCAGGGAGCGCTCGGGGCTGCGCAGGACCTTGGGGGTCACCTCAGCCCAGCCCTGTCCGCCTCTGTGCCCAGGAAACCCTGTGCTCATGTGAAGTATAATCAGCCAGGGAATGCACAGGCACCCTCCACCTGCCCACGGCTCCCAGCACACCCAAAAAGCCAAGCCCTGACGTTGCTCCAGCTGTTTTGTGTTTGCCAGGCTGATTTGGGAATGCAGCCGGAGCAGCCCGATCCTGTCTGTCCGTCCTGCAGGATCCAACAGCATTTGCAGCTGGGCGTTTTGTTATTCCCAGCTGAAAACCTTGGATCCTGCATTTGGCAGGTGATGAGTGCCCAAGGAAGGTCCGGTTCAGAAGGGTTTTTTTCTGGTTCTTTACACAGCAGTGATGGATGGCAGCATTTAAGGGACAATTTCACGGCACAGGGCTCAGCCTGACCCTTTTCTGTGCCTGTGGCTGGTGCTGAGAAAAGGCTGTAATGTCTGTTGGGGCTGAGGAGAGCAATGTCTCTGTGTATTCGTTTGACTGCTCAATTTGAAAGAGAGCATGGAAAGCTGCATTTAATTAAAGAAGCCTTTTATTAACTTGGCTTCAGATGAACTTAGATGAGACAGTGCCGTGCTCCACAGAAATTCATTACATGTATTAACTCACGAGCATTTGCATTGAAGGCAACCAGCTCAGATCTTGCGGTGGGAATTTTCGAGGCACCACAAAACAGGTTTAATGTCTCCAGCTCATCACTTGAGCAGTCAAATCAGCACTTACTAATTCTAGGTGGAAATTGAAGAAAACAGTTGTAAATAGGTTTTTCTAGCACTAAAGCATGTATTTTTTTCTGTTGTCTTATCAAGTCTGTCATAGCAGCTGTCACTGACAGCTGATTTCAGTGGAGTCATTCTGGTGACCAAAGTCACCAGAATTTCCACTACCCTGAGGAACTCCACTTCCTATTTTATTATAATTTTGTCCTATAATGCCTATTTTGTTTAATATGGAACTGTTTGGTGAGTAAGCCAGAATTGCACATTTTGGAGTAATTTAGATATGACATTTGTGATTAACAAAGCAGAGGATGAAGACATTTGCAATGCAAATTTGATACATATTTATGTGTAGGTAATGGATTTAAATGATGATGGATTCAGTGTAATGCAACTTCATGCAGATGTAAGTGCTTAAGAAGTAATTAAGTACAGTTTTCTATCACATTAATTAGAGGATCCTGAATGCTTCCACTATCAGTGGGCTCATCTAGGAATCAAATTGAAACTGGGTGTGCCATTTGCACTGGCAACTTTATTTTCAAAGAGTAGAAAGATAAAACTCTTTTTATTTGAGCATTTAACATCAATTTCAAAGAAAACCTGAGCTTTTATTGCCTGGCATTAGCACCTGATGACTGCACATTGCCCCATTTCTCTCTTTTACCACCTGATCAAAAGAAGAGCTCAGACAAAGTCTGGGAACTCACACAACCCTGTGCTGGTGTGTGGGCTTGGAACTCAGCCCTGATTCCAGGGGTAGGGCCAGGCTGAGCTGTGCCTCCATGAGAGGATGCTCAGGAGCAAGAGAGGTGCAGCAAAGACTTTAAGAGGCGGCCCTGGAAGCAGAACTTGCTCAGCGTGGTGGAGGAAGCAACGTGGGCAGAATCACTCGTGCCTGCACTTTTCCCTGGCAAGGAAAGGCCTGGCCTGTGGCTGCTGTTTGCCGTGCGTGGGCCAGGGGTGGCTAAAACCTGACTATGTCCAATTACCGTGTCCTGCAGCTCTGCTCTCCTGCAGGAGGAAGCTGCTCCCTGCTCACAGCCCCAAGCACAGCGGGCAGAGCCCTCAGCCCCCCTGGACTGCGTTGAAAGAGCCGACTGAACATCCTCCTTCAACCTCTGCTGCGCTACCCTGGTGCTGTTGTGTGCTTTAATGTTTGGTGACTTTGGAAACAAATGTGTCCGGCTGAGAGCTTGCCATGTATTTGAAATAAACGCGTGAGCTTCTCAGGAAAATCCTGTTTTGTCCTAACAGGAGCGAGAGGAGTCCTGGCTTTATTCCTATGAAGGCAGAGCCCACCGGGGTTTTCTCTCTCCAGGGGTGGGAGAGCGCGGCCTCCTTTGATCCTGAGCTGCGGCCACACGCTGCCCCTCGTCTGAGGTGCCAGGAAGGTACAGCCTTCCCGGACCCTCGAAACCAGCCTTTTTCCCCAAGTTCCGAGGTTCAGGCTTTTGCAGAGCCCTGCCTGCTTCAGGAGCTGGGCTGCTGCGGCCCGCGAACAAACCTGCTGCCCAGAGTCAGTAGGGACACTAAAAACCATTCCAAGGGCGCTAACACCCAGCCCTTCACCCGTCAAACTCATTGCAAAGACATCAGCACACATCTTTCCTCTCAATCCTGCCCCTTCTTAGCTCTCAATTTGTCTCTACATCAAACTAGCAGCAAAGACATCAGCACACATCTTTCCTCTTAATCCTGCCCCTTCTTAGCTCTCAGTTTGTCTCTACATCAAACTAGCAGCAAAGACATCAGCACACATCTTTCCTCTCAATCCTGCCCCTTCTTAGCTCTCAGTTTGTCTTTACAAACCCCAGTTCTTACTACCTTAACCCTTTTTCACAACCTGGAACATTCGAACCAGCCAACTTCCCAACTTTTCCACCTCTGGTCCCTGCGGCAGGTGTGGCAAGTGAAGCCAGAGAATAAAGCAGTGATCTGACCCTCAAATGACCTCTAGTGACCCAGAGCTGGGCTCTCAAATGACCTAAAGTAACCCCTGCAAAATCAAAAATTTTCCAAATGACCTCAAGTAAATCCTGTGTCCTCAAGTGACCCCAATGACCTGGAGTAACCCTGAGCTGACCGTCTAATGACTCCAATTATTAAAGATTTGTCTGTTTCAAAATCCCAGCTCTGGGCTGTGCACCAAACCTGCTGCCCCGAGTCAGCAGAGACACTAACAGCTATTTCAAAGATATTCACACCCACAGCTTCACCCATCAAACTGTTTGTAAAGACATTAGCTTTCCTCTCAGACTCTTCAGTTGCCTTCGGTTTTATTTCTTTACCATTGTATCATTTATTTTTATATTAAAGTGAAGTAATGTATTTCTCCACTGCCAGGGAAAGACAGCTTCAATATTTTTATAATGCTCCTTTCTGATTCAGTCTTGGTTTTTACATTCTGCTTGGGGTTTTGCTGGATAATAAACAAAGTGGGTCTGATTCCTTGGGAAATAAAATATACAAAAGTGATTTAGTGCTGGCTTCCCAGACTTGCTCATAAGAAGTTTCCTGAAGCAAACTGGTATTTCAAAAGGTGATCCCGAAATGTATATTCATCTCTGAGATGAAAAGATTCTGGAGCAAATAATCCACCACGAAGATGCAGCCAGGGAATATATTTCTGGTGAAAACAATGGCTTAGCAAAACACTTCATTATAGCACAGAGAGGAGTCAGACAGGCTGTGAGACAAACAAATATACGCAGCGCTCAGTGCTGAGGTGTGAGGGGCATTAGGACTGAACGAGTTTATGTTGGAAAATGTCACAGCTCTCCTGCAGATCGGTGTGAGCCCTCGAGCAGACTCTGGAAAAGGCACAAGAGGTCTTTCCAGGGGAGCCTGCCGAACTGGGCCAGGGCTGCCCCAAAGAATCAACAGCTCCTTCCCTTTGTCCCTGGCACGGAAAAGCTCTCAGACCTACTCACTCTGCTTTCCTGATCCCCATCTCAGAGTCTGAGTAAGACTAACTTGACATTTTCCGACTGCTTTCAGAACCAAAGAGCAGGAGAAAACGAGAAATGTACTGGGAAGGAAAGGACATTTTCGGCTGGAGATTTCTGTCAGTGCCTTTGTACTGGATTGCCACTTGCAGAAAATGTTTCAGCTGTCGATGAGAACAAACAAAACGTACTCAGAAGCACAAACATTATTTTTAGCAACACCAGGGAGCAGAAGCGGCTGGGGAAGGGCTGTGACAGAAGGGTTTACAAGCCACGTACAGCCACAGAGTTTGTTCCGTTCCAGGGATCTGGATGAAGGCAGTGTGTTCTCAGTGACAGCAAATACAACCTACTGCCTCATTTTACAAACAGCTAAGGGGGGAAGAGGAATGCTATATAGAACTCAGCTGTCTGCACCAGAACAAAAGCAGAGTGCAGTCACCCGAGATCTCAGCCCTCCACTCCCAGCCCTTTAAAAATGAAAGAGGGAGCTAATTTTACCATTAGGCTTTTCATTCTTTTATCTCGTCCTTTGCCTGTCCCTCCAAAAAGGCTCCTCACTCGAATGTGTCACGGCCTGAGCAGGGGGAAATTTCGAGAAATTATGGAAAAGTAAACTTCACTGTAAACTTCTGCTTTTCTGTGGCCAGGCACTTGAGGCAGCGAGCCCCACCAGGGTCTGTGCCAGAGATGCTGCTCTTCAAAGCACCTCCCTGCACCCCAGAACAAATCCAGCTGCTGACAGGAGTTTTAAGAGGTGTAATTTTAGTCAAACACTGTCTGTGTACTGATGAACACATCATACAGTTCCCTTCAGCACCCTTCTTTTTTTCAAACACTTCTCTTCATTTGAACAACAGCAAAAAATCAGGAGCCCGCAGTAATTTAAGTGACAAATCCAACACCTTTGTGCAAAAAAAGACACTTAAAAAAGAGAAAACACAAACTCACCCATTCCCTGCATCAGCAGCAGCCAAAGTACCTGCACTAATCTCTGTTACTCCCTTCTGCTGTGGGCCTGCTCTCGCTCTCAGCTGCCACCAAGCGCTCCCTGATGGCCAGGTAGCACAGGCCATGAGCCCATCAGCCCATCTGTGGGACAGAGGAGTGACTGGTGTGGTGTTTTCCTGGTGTGTTTTGTGCACACCCCGGGACGCCACAAATGCGGGGATCTCCTTAACCCCAGGAGACCCCACAATATGTAGAACAGTCCAGGTTTGCAGCCCATGCTGTTGAAGGAGTCTGCTGTGGTTTGCTGGTGTTCTCAAGGCAGTTTATCAGTTCCTTATCAAAAGTAGATTTCTCTGCCCTGCCAGGGTTGGCACAGAACGCGTCCAGAGACACACTGTGCCCGCCCCGGGTCAGCTCTGATCTTTGATACTAATAACTACCTATTGAATGTTTATCATTAATTACCAACCCGTGCCCCTCACACCACACTGTCCAGATCTGTGTCAAACCAATCCAAAAGTGCCAGCATCACCAAGAAGATGGAGGTTATGAAGAAGAACATAAGATAACATGCCACGTGTAAAAATCCTCCATCTTGTGTCTCAGACCCCCCTGTACAGATCTCCAACCCCCCTGTACAGGGCCCTAAACCCCCCTGTACATACATTCAAATTACCTTCTTTTTACTTATAACTACTACTATTTTACTATCTAAGTTTTTGTGACCTGAAATTCCTCATACAAAGCTGACAACCTGTTCCATGGGTTAGAATCAGAGTTACAGGTATTTTTAGTATCATTCCAGGGTCTCTGACACCTCTGGCAAGGCTGAAAAGCCTCCTGACCAGGTTTTGGGTCGGCCAAAGGCATCATAGGAACCCCCTGGGTTCCAACAACTGGCAGAGCAATGCTCATGTGTTTGGAGTTCCCAAATGGTGCTGGGGGGCAGGAAATCACCTCCAGACCCCGGCACACACTGCCTCCCACGCTGGCTGTCACACGCAGTCGGGACTCAGCAAAAGCTGGCCACACAAACTCCATGAGTGCAGGCAAAGGCTGAGGGCCTTCTGCCAGGCCAGGCTTCACAGGGCGCTCCGAGCCCTGTCTCTCACTGGAACATCCAAAAACCCCACTGTTTGTGGATCAGTCACAGCTTGGGCTCGATGATCCTCGAGCTCTTGTCCAGCCTACATGATTTTGGGATTTCAAGAGGTTCCAGAGCTCCTGGTGAGCAGAGGGACTGTGGCAGCACTCCATTCCACTTCCCAGCTTTTGTGCCCTGCAAAGTGCAGTGTTTATCCGAGAAATCATCAGGAAAGGGGAGTTTGTGGAGCAAGGGATGTGTGGTGCTGGCTGCCACAGCCCTGTCTCTGGCAGCAGCAGTGGTTTCCTCTCCCTGGGCTCACCACAGCCAGCAGTGGTGTGTGTGACACCCCAAAGCTGTTTGCACCCGGCGTTTGCAAACCCTGCCCAGGACTCTGAGCCGTGCCCACAACACATCCTCCTCCGGCAGAGCCTGCCCACAACTCTGTGCTCACCTGCCAGGGCCGCTTCACACAGACAGCCACAACACCCCCACACCCCCGGAGGGTGACACAAAGCCACAGGGATGCCCGAGCTGGCAGAGAAATCTCTGGCTGCTCTCGTACGCTCCCGATGAGGATGAAGGTCAGAGGTTCCTGGAGCCCTTGAAAAGGTTCTTGTTGTGACCAGTTGATCTTTTAAGGTCACACACGTCAGCCCCAGTTAGAGTCACCCAGGGTCAGCTGCCAGGAGCCCTGGAGATGTTTGGCTGGTTGTTTGTGTGGGGATGGACAGTGCCCATCACCTCAAATCTCTTCCCGGATTGCACAATCCCTTGTGTCACTGGTGGACCAAGTGTTGCTAAACATGGAGCTCTCCCAAAGGCCAGAAGGAAATAACCAAGCACAGATTCCTCACTGCGAATTTACTGCCCCACCAAGTGACTGAAAATCCACCCCTCCCTTTAAGGTACATTTAGGGACTTCTAAAATGATGTAATTATGTTGCCTGTCTTTTGTTTGGTTGGTTTTTTTACTTCCTTTCAACATCTTCCCTGAAATCTGCTGTTACTAATTTGTCTCTGAGGTTGGAACCCCTGTGGAATAGGAGGAGGAGAGCTGAAAATATCTGTTTAAGAAGTTTGACGCTGCCATGTTTCCTTATGTAATTTATGTGGTAGCAAATGTAGTTCCTACAAGTTCTAGGAGAAAAATCTTAGTTAATGTCAACAGTAACACTTGCAAGACGAGTACTAACATTCCATATTAAGAGAAGGAAGTACCAAAAAAGAAATGGCCAGGGGTTGGTTTTAGTGGTCTTCTGTGTTCCACTTTATCTTTTCTATCTGCACCCTAAATCTCTGTCCAGGCTCTCTCTAAAGCCCTGCAACAACAAAACAATTCTCTCCTTCTCTACACACTCAGACTTGACTGACAACAACATTCTTTCAGAAAATTCCAGACTTGCTTTGTGCTTTTCATGGGATCCTTTCACTTGCTGTAATTAATTCTCTGCATCTGGCCAACGATTGCATTTTTTATCTTCCCGAGCATGAAGTTATGCTATTAATATGGAAATTAGCAGGTTGTGGTTTTCTTGGAGCAGAAGAACTTTTTTAACATTTTAATGCTAATTTCACCACGGTGGTCCCTTTCTGTGCTTCAGAAGTGTAAGTTTTGTTTATACAAACACTCACACGGAGTGAACACACGTCATTCATCAGGAGCTGCTCGCTGGGACAGCATCCCAGAGTCTCCTGTGCTCTACATGAACATCAAATCCCTGCAGCTGGGCATTCAGCCCTGAGAGATGGACGCACTGAATGTGCCACTGAGTGCCTCACCTTGGGAGCTCTGACTTTAAATGCAGTTAAACAAACAGGAATGTTGGCACCATTAAATACGAGGGGTTCTGAAGCCTGGGAATGAGAATCTGGGACCTGAACCAAACTTGTGGACACCGAAGCCTGTGGATTTTTTCGCCATCACCAGGAAATTTTTCAAATTGGCTTAAAATCCTATTTTAAACTCAAATTACTGACTTAGACTTTTTCTATGTGTTCTGGGTCCCAAAGCCCTTAGGTTCTTCATGAATTTTGCATGAAATCATAAAAGCTGGAGTTATGTTTTAAGTTAGGAAGAACTTCAAAAGTCTGGATTCTTCCTTAATCCATTGACTCAAAGGATTTTAAGAACATCAAACACAGCTACACTTTCAACTAAATCCTAACAGCTGGCGTAATAAATTCATATATATATATGTATATATAAGCATATGTATTTGCATATAGGCACATAACCATAATAAAAATCCTTATTCCCTTCCTTACAGGAATTTCTGAGTTTGGATTCCTGTAGGCCACGTATGTCATCTCTGGCGTAAACACCCCATGAGTGTTTGCAACAAGGCCCTTCCATCAGCTCTTGATCTCTTTGTTTGTTTCCCCCGGGGTTCATTTGGTTTTTGTTGTCCTTTTGTCTGACACGGCTCCGGTCCAGCCAAGGGAACAGTGTTAATATCGGCTCAGAGCTCCACGGAAGGCTGGATCTACAGCTGCTCTGCTGCCTGCAGAGAGAGCAAAGGTGATTTCCCCTGTGCTCGCTCCCAGCACCTTGGGCCTGCCACGAGAGTTCTCCTCAGCTGCTAATTTGGATGAGATGCATTATCCTGAGCCTGGGACTGCTCTGAGGAGCTGCCACTGCTGGCTGTGCACCTCGGTCCTTGCTGAGCTCTGGGAACAGAAATTCTTAGCCAAAGCCCTATTTTAAAATAATTTCCCCCGGGAACTTAAAATTTTCCAGCTCTGATATCAAAAGGTGAAATATTTGGAAAGCATTAAGAAGGTAGAAGGGCCTGTGCTAAACCTCAGGAGGAATGGAGCTGCACTTGACGCTTTCCTGTGTTACAGCGCTTGTTAAGGATATTTTTAGAGCTGGGAACACATCCCTGCTCCAAAGTTGTCCCATTTCCTCAGCTGCAACTGCTTCCCTATGCTCTGCATCTGCGAGGCAGGATAGCCAGAGTTTCTAGCAGAGTTTAATTCTCCGTGAAAATATCTGGCTGAAATTTGTGTCTAGGGTGCTGTCCAGCAACACAAAGACAATAAAACCCAGTTTTGCCTTAGTGACCTCCAAAAGTTCCCCGCAGCACAGAGAGCTCTGTTTTCTCTGCGAGCTGTTTCCTGTGCTCAAAGAATGAGGATGGTGGCGTGAAATAAATAAATCAATCAATCTTCAGCCACACCGGGTTATTACCCAAGCTTGGGTGGGAGCTGAATGTCATCTCTGGCTTGGCACTAAGCTTTCTCTATAGAACCTGGTTTTCCTTCCCACTGAGTGCACATAAAAATGCACCGTTCTTGTTGTGAAACAGCAGTTTGTCAGTGAAGGATGTCGAGTTTTCAGTCATGCCGAAAGGGTGTGGAGAGCCAAGCTTGGGAACAAAAGGGGTTTGGGAGAGGTTTCCAAAGTACCAGGGACGCTCGGGAGCTGAGTCTGCCAGAAGTCGCTGCCTCTGGGGCTCAGAGAGGATGAGCCTGTCTGGGATCCGCGAGCAGCCAGGCTGGAACCAGCAGGACCGGCGGGACTGGGGCAGCGAGGCTCTGTCCCTGCAGGAGCAGCAGCGCTCCCTGCGCACCGCCTGCCAGCAGCGGGAGCACAGCCTCCGTCCCTGAGCTTCCTGCCTTCCATCCCTGCTTCCCGGCTCCCGGGACAGTGCAGACCTCAGCTCTGGGAATTCGGGAGTTTGGAACACCCCATCCCTGCTTCTCTACTCTCAGGACAGTGCAAACCNCCTGCGCACCGCCTGCCAGCAGCGGGAGCACAGCCTCCGTCCCTGAGCTTCCTGCCTTCCATCCCTGCTTCCCGGCTCCCGGGGCAGAGCACACCTCAGCTCTGGGAATTCGGGAGTTTGGAACACCTCCATTCCTGCTTCCCGGCTCCCGGGACAGTGCAGACCTCAGCTCTGGGAATTCGGGAGTTTGGAACACCCCCATCTCTGCTTCCCTACTCTCGGGACAGTGCACACCTCAGCTCTGGGAATTCGGGAGTTTGGAACACCCCCATTCCTGCTTCCCTACTCTCGGGACAGTGCAGACCTCAGCTCTGGGAATTCGGGAGTTTGGACCTTTGTCAGGTGTGTGTTACAGACCCGTGCTGTCGCCTCTGCTTAGGATGAGATGTCCTACTTTCCTGATTAAAACCAACTCCTGATTTGCAATTCTGATCGGAGATAATTGCTTCAGCAGCGTTCCAAACCGGGCCACAATTATGGAGTGGGCACGCATTAACAGCAGTAATTTAATTGGCGTGTCCATTTGTAACACAAGCAAAGAGTCTTTCAGGCATCAGTGTTAGTGATATTTTTGCCTCTAATACATATTGGAGGCCACATTCACTAGAAATACCTGCATGAATAAAACATGAGAGCACCGATTCCTCTGTCTACCCAAACAAAGAAAACAAACATTGCCTTTGGGACACCGAGTACAAACAGATGCATCGAGCCTGGCACGCAACTGCCTTATCTAAGGAGGAGAGTGGACCTGCCTGAAACAAATATTTTATTTGGGTAGAACTGCCAGAATTCTGACACTAAGTGGTCTTGAACACCAGCTAATCAAAATAGCTGCTAACCAGCTCAGGAGAGGAACTTATAATTAGCAGCATAATGAAATTTGCACTCTAGGCTTCCACTTCATCTCTCCCTCAGAGTTAAAAATGCCCCCAGTGGTCAATGACATCTGTTTTTTTTAAGAGATGGGAATTGTCAAAGGTGCTGGAGGGAATTTCTTGTTCAGTTATACAGAGAATCACAGCAATGGATGAGCTTCTGTCTCCCAGAAACAAAAGCAGTGCCTGTTTCCCACAGACCACAGCTTAAAACGCTCTTGCTCAATTCCCTCTGAGTATTGTGGCTCGAGCTCACTGTGGTTTCATGGTTTCTGAGCTATGTCCAGGTTCTGTCATCCCAAAACAAGCTCTCAGGTAAATCTTTTTTTTGTGAAGTATTCCACAAAGGTGTTGTAGCTGCTTGTTCCCTGCTCTCCAGGCAGCAGCTGCCACTCCAGACAGGCTGGGAACTTGGCCTTTTGTCCCACTGATATTAACTGATATAACTCCCCTGATGTTACACTGATACTAATCTAACTCCCCAATGTCACACTGATATTAATCTGATATAACTCCCCTGATCTCACACTGATATTGGTATAACTTCCCTGATGTCACATTGATATTGGTATAACTCCCCTGATCTCACACTGATATCAATCTGATATAACTCCCCAATGTCACACTGATATTAATCTGATACAACTCCCCTGATGTCACACTGATATTAATCTGATATAACTCCCCTGATCTCACACTGATATTGGTATAACTCCCCTGATCTCACACTGATATTAATCTGATATAACTCCCCAATGTCACACTGATATTAATCTAACTCCCCAATGTCACACTGATATTAATCTAACTCCCCTGATCTCACACTGATATTAATCTGATACAACTCCCCTGATCTCACACTGATATTGGTACAACTCCCTGGGCTCTGAGCTGGCTCCTTTGCCCAACACCTCATTCTCCTGAGCTCAGTGGCAGTTCCACATGAGAAGAGATCTTGCCTGGGTGGCACCTGCCTGGTGAAGGCCCCACTTTGGAGGTTCTGGATGGAGACCTCAGCTCAAAGGCAGTAAAACAGCCAATGCATCAATGACTGGCCACGTTCCCCACTCAAGAGCCTGGAGCAACGAGTCATTAACCCAAGCATGTAATTAACTCGGACAAGGGACACATTGCATTTCAACTGATTATGGAATAAAAACCCCAAACAACACATGCCAAGTAACAAAAACCTCCCAAGGACTCGGTATGCAGTAAAGCAGAACGCAGCACACTTCACCCCAAGGATGCCCAGGTGTTCTGCAAGTGATCCACAGGCAGCACTGGAGACAGAAATCCACCTGGCTAAGGGCATGTGCTCTGCAGTGTGAGGGAGAGCCAGGAATAATTGTTCTGACTGCAGGATGCGTGGAAAAATCTGCATTCTGAACAGGACCCTTGGATTTCCAAGGAAAGCACAGAGGGATAATGTCTTCCCTCAGATGGGAAGTGCAGCTTTGCATTTGCAGTGAGAGTGAGACAAGACAGCCCCTTATTACTGTGCTTCTTGTTCTAAGTGGCCTTTGAGGA
Organism: Bombycilla garrulus; assembly: GCA_013400315.1. Lineage (NCBI taxonomy): Eukaryota > Metazoa > Chordata > Aves > Passeriformes > Bombycillidae > Bombycilla > Bombycilla garrulus. The sequence continues at coordinate 423,304 of VXBU01006813.1, read as the reverse complement.
TGGACCTAAATGGATCATTTCCTTCTCTTCCCTCAAAGTCTCATGTTGTATCATTTATCACTGCCTTAGTGAGTGCACGAAGCAGATTTTGGAAAACTTGGCAGAAGAAACTTTTTGATAACATGACAGAAGCTGAGGAGAGGGCGTCATGGACAAGGCCACGCAGAGATACCCAAGGAGTGTGTGAACATTTGTGCTTGTGCTGCATTCCAGGGCAACTGGACACAACAGCTACGGGAGGAAAAGGGTTATGTGTGGCTTGGAAATGCAGCCTGCTTTCCAAAGAAATCCTGAGAAGTGTCTGTGCACCAGTGTGGCCACCTGAACCCGCCCAGAACACTCAGGGAGGTGCCTGAGGGTCCCCACTGTGCCCTGGCATCTGTGCTCAGAACAAGCTGGGGCCAGGGGAGAGGAGATGGGCCAAAGCCCCCACGAAGGGCAGTTTTCTGCCCCAGGAATGGCCTTCCTTTGCCTTGTATCCATTTAAACCTGGGAGCGTTCAGACGAGCAGAACTGGCCCAAATTTCCTCATTTCTCCCTGGAATTAAGTGGGGAGGTGAACTGGTCTCTGCCCCAATCCTGCTCACACTTCTCTTTTTGGCCAGGGTCGGAGTAGAACCCCCTGTAATCTCTGTGCCAACACCCACAGCACCTCGAGCACACACTGCTAAAATTGCATCACACAGAGGGAGCAGCAACTGCTGCTGCTGGAGCTGCAGGCAGGGCTGGGGAGAAGGACTGGAGCAGGAATGGTTGAGAATTGTTCTGGTAATACCCACGTAATTATTGTGTATCAGTTATTTTTATTATTATTACTATTTACATAGCCATATTATATGCAAAACGAGTGAAGAAGAGTAAAAATAAATGTGGAAGTGAGGTGTGTTAAAATCACAGTCTGATTCTCAGAAAATGTTTGGAAAGCATCTCTAATCACAGTGGATGGAACTCCAGAGCTCTGCCAAAGGACAGAGAGATTTTCATTTGCAACAGACAGATAATGACAATTGTTAGTGGATTGTACTCTGCCCCCTTGCAGCAAAGCCAGCCACCCTGGTTGCTAAATCCAATAATTCCTGCAGACAGTGATCCCATCACACCTTTGCTGGGATTGACCACTGTGCAAGTTACATTTGCCCAACTGCCAGAGGAGAAACAAATCTGATTTGGCAAATCTGATTTGGACATGTCAAGACACAAAGAACAAAGGCATATTTAGGACATGTTTGTTTAGGACGCATTCAGAAATCACTTTTTGGGTGCACTGATGGTCCACACTTCAGCTTGTTACCAGAAAAAACCACACCAGCCTAAATCAAACACTCTTCAGAAGCAAATAACACCAATCAAGGATTTGTCTGTGGGAGAATGAAAATGTGAAAAATTAACTCCCTCGATTTAGCCTAAAGGGAACTTTTACCCAAAGGTGAGAAGAGAGAGTCTCAGGCTTGTAAATGTATGAGTAATTTCATGGCTCCTGTTGATCTGGCGTAGGAGGTGCTGGAACACAATAGTGTTGGGTGGCGAAGTGACACAAATGAGGTTGGGACTGCTGTCACTCCAGATGCAAAAAACTGTAGTGGCAAATTACTGCTTATATCCAATTTGGATGAAGTACACTTGCTAAAAACCATCTCAAAACTGGCTAAAAACCAGAAACAGAGAAAGACTTGGGGAACGGGAATCACAGTAATCACACGGATGGATTTACATTCCAGTGAGTTCGATTCATGGCCACAGACCCATCAGAAGGAAAATCCAAACTCCTACTCCAAAAGCAAATGATTGTGCAGGGCTTCACAAAGCCTTGGGCCTGGTCAGTGTGGGGAAGGGAAGGCTGAGAGGGAATCCATCAGTCTGTACAAATATCCCACCAATCCACACAAATATCCCATCAATCCACACAAATACCCCACCAATCCACACAAATACCCCACCAATCCACACAAATACCCCACCAATCCACACAAATATCCCACCAATCCACACAAATATCCCCCCAATCCACACAAATACCCCACCAATCCACACAAATACCCCACCAATCCACACAAATACCCCACCAATCCACACAAATATCCCACCAATCCACACAAATACCCCACCAATCCACACAAATATCCCACCAATCCACACAAATATCCCACCAATCCACACCAGTATCCCCAAGGGCTGTCAGAGGATGGTGCCAGTGACAGGATGAGGAGCAGTGGCCATGAACTGAAACACAACGAGTTCCACCTCATCCTGAGGAAGAGCTTTTGTCCATGGAGGGGCAGAGCCTGGAACTGCTGCCCAGGGAGGGCGTGGAGTCTCCATCTCTGGAGACTTCCCAAAATGCTGAATTCCTGTGTCACCTGTTCTGGCAAAGATAGCTTTCAATATCACCTTCTAATTCCCTCACCTGGCTTTCCAGAGGCACAGGGGAAGACAGGAGCCCATGAAGTGCTCCTGTTGCCTTTCTCTGGAAAAAAAAGTAAAAAATCTTCTCTTGCTTTTCGTTCATTTGAGGTATCTGTCATTTCACCTCCACTGTTTGTGGGAGAACAGAGAGAGCAGCAGAGGAACAACCCAGCTGACTGCTTCACCAGAAGATGCTGTGAGATGCACAGAAAGGGAATCAGGCTCTGTTCTGTGGCTACAGAGGCAGATGGGGTCTGGGCTGGCCTAGAGGGAGACACCAGCTGCTACAAATAGTGCCGGGGTCAGCTTCTGTGACATTACATTGCTGCACACCAGCAGATTCTGATTTCTTAGCTGGAATGCTAAAAGTGCTCAGCCTTTTACAGAACAACGAGCAGATAATTAGAGAAACCAGAAGCATTATTAATAAGAGAAGCTTGTTTTAAAAAGAGCTCAGCTCACTCCTGTCAGGCAGCAGACAGCCTCTGCAGGTCACCAAATGGGGCTTTTTGACGCTGCTCTCTAAAACCCTGCTCCGCTTCCTGCAGCCTGGCTGACAGTGCAGACTCAATTAACCTTTGATTAGACCAAAGGGTGCCGCTGGTTTTATCCGGGGAACCTCTGCCTTGCTGGTAGACCTTCAAAAACCAACATCGTTGCAGGTTTTCTGTTTCCTAAAGCACCTCTGGAGATAACAACTTTTTCAGAGCAGGTTCTCTGTACTTATCTCAAAGGCCACCTAGAAAAGGGAGCAGTGCAAAGCAAAGCCACACTCATGGCCCAAAGCAAAGGGAGGACCAGATTTCCTGAGCTAAAGCAAAACACCTGGAGAGAAGCCTGCAAGAAGCATCCCCTCCCTCGAGTGGCTGCAGCCACAGATCCCTGCAGGCGTGCTCCCTGCTCTCCTTGTGACCAGATACATTTCTGGGAAGCATGGCTGATTATGCTGTGTGTCTAAACAAACCCACCTTAGATAGGCAGAGAATATTAAATGTGGCTGCAAAAAAAAGAGAGAGAGAACCTTTGAAGCGAACAGAAATATGTTCTGAAATCTTCTTGGCTTTCTCTGACTGTTATTTCTCAGCCAAAAACTGCAGGAATATTTTTATTTACAGCCCCCAGCCCTCCCCAGAAAAGCCCTCATCAGCATTCCCTGCAAGGAAGTGAAAAGCAGCCAAGTTCTCTCTGAGGTGTTTGCTGCCTTTGTTGCTCCATTTACTTTTTTTAAGAAGCCATACACAGATTACCATCTTGCTTTTAATTCCATCCCCTTCTGCTGATGGTTTGCAGGGAGTGAATGACTGACAGACACCTCATGTCACAACCAACACAGTGTTGTACTAAAACACTCTTATGAATTTTAAAGAGCTTTTTTTCCAAAAATCAAGACAGTGGTTTATAGCTAAAAATATATCAATCCAAATTAAATATTTGCATGACAAGGGTGACTTTAATTAAAAACCTTTGGCATAATTTAAATCACATCCATGAAAAACAGTCATTGCAGAATGAAATGACTCAGAGCAATTGAGTCTTCCAGTTCAGGGTAATCGGAAGGGAATGTCTGGGGCATCATTCCCTGCAGTGATTTTATACCCCTGAAAAAAGCTGATTGTGAAATCCTTTTAATAAACGCTGAAACAGCTGAGCCCAAACTAACACATGATTCTGAAAAGCCATAAATTTCTATTTGCCTAAAACAGAAATTATTTTGACCTGGTACGGATGTGTTTGGATAAAAAGCCCCCAGGGGCAATGGGAGCTGCTCCCAGGAGCTTTGCAGGATGTTCAGGAGCTCAGCTGAAGGAAACACATGAACATTCACAAGTTCCTTTCTCTTCACTCACTCTGTGCAGGCAAAGAGGGTTTGAGCATCGTGCATTTCCAGTCTGGGAAATGCCTTGGAGTGTGCAGCCCTCATTTCCTCCCTAGCACTGCTTGAGGTCTGTCCCAGCTCTCTGAAAATGTGGGCAGAGGCACCAGGCCCAAAGCACAGGGAGGCCTGGCCTGCGCCTGGCGGCCTGGCGGCCTGAACTGCGCCTTGCAGCCAGCTGACACCCTGCTGAGATAACACACATTCACCTGGGGCCAAAAACAACGTGAACAACTGGTTTTATTCACGATAACCCCCCGAGCTGAACTCAGAGGAACACTCAGGGTTAGGATTGGAGCTGAGCACAAAGGCTCAGAGGACCAAGCAACCTCAGACAAGGCAGGAGGTGGAACACAAAGCACAGCACGTTGCTGTATCCCAAGGAATAGCCCAGACTCTCCAGAATGCAAAACAGGCAAGTAAAGAACATCATGTTGCTGTCAGAACTTTGCAGCGTGTGTGACTGCAAGAGGTTGTAATTATTTAACATTTTGATTTCAACTTCCCCGAGTGGCGAAGCCCTTCCTGCCTGAGCAGCTGCTGCAGCTCCGCAGCACATTCACAGAGCAAATTTCAACTCAGCAGCAGCTGAGGAGTCACAGAGCTGTCAGAAATGTATTAATCTCTTTGCCAGGCTCCGCATGCACTCAGGAACACGAGGGTGGGGTTTGTGCACACCATTAACACACACACAGAGTGTGCTTGCATTTTCCAGCTCTTTCAGTCTCTCCTGAGAGACGCTCTAGACCCCTCAGCATCTCTGTGGCCTCCACTGGACTCCAGCAGCTTCTTCTCTTTTGATCTCCTTGTTAATTATGCTGCACCTTCCATCTTATGCAAGGAAAAAGAAAAAAAAAAAAACCAAACAACCTACTCTTTCTCCTCCCCCCCAAATAAAAACATCTTCACTTCTCAGAGCTGACAGCTGCCCTCCACAGCTCTTTGTTGGCCACATTCTCTCTCTGCTCCCGTGGTTTTTGGGCTGCCCTGGTTCCTTGGGAAGAAGAAACATCAGAGTTGCCCCCCTTGACTCCAGGATGTGGCCAGGAAGAGCAAAATGCTGGCTGTGAGATGCCAGGGGAAGGAAAGCAGCCGGGCATTTCCAGAAGTGAAGCAAGAGAACATCATTCAGCGAGCAGTCCCTTCTGTTAAAAGAATTTCCCTGCAGCTGAAGACAAAGCTCTGTGGGGTGGCTGTGCCTTTCCTGATGCCACACAGAGTAAACACAGCACCAAATCAGTGCTTTAGGAAATTTCACATCCTTTGAACAGGACAGGCAGCTGAAAATGTGACTCGTATTACTTTATCTCCAGGAGTTTAAAAGTTTGTAACGTTATTCCTTCCATTCCTGTGAGTGTCCTCCCATTTCTTGATGTTTCCCTTATTCCCCCACCCCCTGCCCTGGTCAGTGGGAAGCTCCAGATGTGGCTGCATTTTGGGATTTGGGGATTTATTACCTACATAACCCTTATAAATCTCCCAGGCTTGCTGAAGACCCAACATTTTCAAAAGAAGGACAATGTGTTTTTTCCTTTTTGCTAAATGTTGAGGCTCAGATTTGACAAATAATCTTTTCCAGGAAAGCAGCTGGCCATTGGAAAGGCCACATTTCTTCTCAGTGACAGCACATTACTTGGAGAAAGACCAATATAAATGCATATGCAGATTATGCAGCAATTTTGGCCCATGTTGGCCTCCGAATTTGCTGACCCAGCCACCCCCTTATTGGAAGTGACATCTAATAATTTTGCAAGTTTTTTGACTTTCTGGTTGTCTATTTAGACTTTTTTTTGTGTGTCCTTGGAAGCAACCAGGAGAAACAAGGAGAAAACTCAGCACAGGAAATAAAAATGTTTGTGTTGCCGGATCAGCTCTCTTTTGTTCCTGCACGTGCACAGATGTGCTGTAGCACTGCAGACTTGTTTGTGTGGAAAAGCAAATACCTGCTTGTTAATGGGAAAATGCTGCTAATTTTAGACTGAAAACTCTCAGAATGTGCAGCACCAAAATTCCTGCACATGAAGGGGCTGAAAAGGAGACTCTCAGCACACAAGCCTCACAGAATTCCCAAACGCTTGTGAATTTTGACACTCGTGCAAGCTGTGTCATGAAGATATTTGTTTTAAATGCCAGCTGCAGGAGTCTGAACAACACACACAGTTTTAAAGCCGAAGAGTAATGAGCAGTTTGGAGAAAAAGAAATATCCTGCCATGTTTTTCACCTCTGATTGTAGCAGGTCAAAGATGAACTTACTGGAAGTAAAGTGTGGCATTGTCCAAATTTTTCCTTCTTTTTTATCCTGTTCCCTTGTTTGGCTAAGGGGTGCTGGACAGAGCAAAAAGACAATGAAGGGATTTTAGAAACATCCCAAATGTATCTGTAAAAAAAAATAATCAAAGGCAAATTCAGAGGTTTTTTGGGAAAAATAAAAAAGGATACATCTTTTTGTGATGTGTCACACTTTCATGTGTCACAACTGCAAAAGAATTAGGAAAGCAAAAGGATCTGACAATAGACTGGAGATCCTTATCAGCTACTAAGCCAGATTAGCTAGTTTTTTTCCCAGTTGCTAATTAAATATTTACAATTCCATGTGCTAGGACAAAGCTTTGACCCAAGAAATAAGGATGCAGTCAAAAGCAGACTCAGTAAAATGAAGATACGAGTGTGGAAAGAATTCATTCCCCTCCCACAGAAGCCAGGACACGTGGGCTGGGGATGGACATGGCCTGGTGTGCTGATGCCAGGAACAGAATTTCCAGCAGTTAAACTGAATTCCCGAGGTGTTATTTGAAATGGATTTCTGCAGGAAGGGCTGAGGGCTGCCCTGGGGCGTCAGGGGCTCCAATCCTGGTGCATGTGGTGAACAAGGAAGGCACTGCACACATCTGGGGGGTAAAACATCGCTCAGTGTCCACTCATGGAACGCCTGCAGTGGTCCCAGAGCTCGCTCAGGGACGCCCTGTGCTCATTTTCTCATTTTCTCCCCCAGCCCAGCCCAGAGCTGAGTTTTCTGTTTTGCAAACACAATGTCTGACACCTGCTCTGTTGTTTCAGAGAAGGAGTCTCTCGACTGTGCCTGAGCCAGCAGCTCTTTGCATCCCCGTGGAGATCATTTCCTGGGACAGACAGGGCCATTTTCATTTCTCTCTTTTCTCTGTCTTTTCAGAGATTCTGGAGCGTGGAACCCTCAAACCTCCGCTTGGTTCTGTGGATTCTTTCATCACTGAAAGTCACCTACAGTCAGGAGACTGGAAACCTGAATTCAGAGACTGAAATAAAACCCAGAAATCAAGAGGATTTCTGGCTTTACCTCAATAAGAAAGATGGAAAAATCTAGGGGACCTTGGTTGATTTGGCATTTCCTCAGGGTAAACAATGCTTGAAAAAGAACTTTGAGCCCCAAAATGATGCTGAGGTCTGCCCAAAAGGAATGTGACCCTCCTGGGTCAGGCAGCTCCTGCCAAGGATCATTGAGATCTTCCATGAGACACTTGAATCTTATTACTGGCTACAGCGTTAGCACAATGAATCTCCTGCAGTCTTGAAGGTTACAGAGATCTCTTTATACTGTGTAGCAGTGCCTGCTCCATGCCAGAGAGAATTATCTATTCTACCTGACTAGAAAGGAACTGAGGTGCCTTAAAAAACAGCTTTAAATCAAAATAAACACTGAGTCATTAGAAGGCTACAATGAATTAAGAAATTATTTGCCTTAATACATTGACTTTCGTGGTTTACTAAATCAAGAGCTGTTGCAGTCTCCATGGAAAAACAAGCTCCATTTGTCGACCTTTGTATTTATGTGCAAAAATATTGGAAAGGGACCAGAACACTGTCTGCCTGTAAATCAGCTTTTTCTCATTCTGAACTTTTACAAACGAAATACATTATTCTGACACCTTTAGCATTTATCCACGCTCCTTACTCAGCCGTAAATTCAGGATAGCACAGCTGAGGGCAAATCCACTTCCCACAGGGCTGCTGGGACAGGAGGGCTGCTCAGAGCAGAGATGTGGCCATGGCCAGCCTGCTTTGGGAACGCCTGTGGAAGGGACACAGCTGCGCCCTGTGCTGGCTCCAGAGGTGGCATCCATGCCCAGGAGCTGCAGGGATCCTGTCCCTGGAGACCAGGAGGGCTTTCCAAGCTGCTCCTGCTTTTCCCTGCCTTCCCTCTTCAGCGGCACAGCTCCTGCTGCACGGGAACCGGGGCTGCTGTCTCATTCTGAGTCAATCCATCATCCTGAGCACTGATCAGGGCTCCTTTTTTCACTCTTCTCCCTGTTCGCTTTAATTTCTGTCTTAGCACGTGTGCGACTACATTTGTCACATCAAAGCTACTACAGAGGAGCTCCCGAGGCAGGGCCTGGGGCTGCTCCCAAAACCTGGAGCCTGCAGCAACGCTGCCTGCATGTGTGGATCCACCTGCACAGGCTGAGTATTCCCAGCTTCACCCACCACAGGCCTCGGAAAAGCAGGGACATCGAGGCACGCGGCGCTGCCTTCCCTGTAATGTGCTCTGCGGGAAACACCTTCCAAACCCAGCCCCAAACGGGATCCAGGCAGCATTTCTGTCTCAGGCTGCAGAGGTGCCCTCTGCTCACACAGCCCTGCTCTGTTTCAAAATGTTGAAGGCACAACCTCCACTGTAAAAGCGACTCAACCCCATCCTGAGGCTGCTTAGGTTAGGACTAAAAACCCACAGTTTTTCCTTCCATAAGTTACAGAGTGGGGAAAAGATGTTGTTCAGCACCAAATATTAGCATCATTTGCTTCACTAATTACAAAGAAAGAGCTGTACCTGGTAGAAATCATCAAGTTGTTAATTAGAAGTGGAAATCTGTTTCATAGCACAGGCTCTAAGCTTAAGGAACTGGGCATTGTGCATGAGAAGAATCGAGTCAAGGCATTTTTATTAATTGCACCTTTTACAGGAGCACTTAGACAATGCATTGGAACAATTATTTCCTGCAAAGCAGCATTTAACGTGCTTCTCGATTTTGCTTCTGTACAGCAGGCAACCACAGCTCCTCACAGCAGCACCTCTCTGAAACAGCAGAAGGAATTATTTTTTAAATAATTTTTAAAAGGGCAGCTGGAGGAGGAAACTACCCCCTCCTTTTGTGCTTTGAGGCCCACGCAGCAAACATTCACGCACATGTTTAAGCCCATGCCTGCTCCTGGAGTGTGCCAGGGTTAAACCATGGTGGGTCCAGCTCCTGGAATCCCCTCTGGGTCTCCTGGAGATGTCCTGTTCTGCCCCAACCCATCCCGTGTTCCCCAAGTGGAGACTGGGAGCAGTGAGATTCAGGAATTACAGCTGTCAGGAGGGTACCAAGGGACAGGGAATAGGAAAAGCACAAGGCACCAAGGGACAGGGCTCGCACAAGGCAGCCAGGAAATCTGTCAGCTGCTTCCTCAGCCTGGTGTTCAAACCCGCCTTCCAAATCCCAGGCTGCAGGGGTTCTCCTCGGGTGGAAGCCCAGAGAAAGGGGCTGATGGATTCCAGTTCCCCATCCTCGCTCTGGCCCTTCACGGCTGTTTGAAAGGCTCTGCCAGGCTCATCCTGCTGCTCCCCAGCATCCCAGGGACATTCCTGCCTCTCCAGCTGGGCAGGGGTGTTGTCTCCTCTGCCTGTGGAGCTCCTTCATTTCTGGCTCTTTCTGTATCCCAGTTTGAGTTCAGTGATACCTTCCCAGGCCAAAGCACCAGCTCCAGCTGGAACCCAGCACAATGGAAAAGCAGCTGGATTAATCATTTACAACCCAATTTCCTCATTTTTCTACAGTGATGCAGGTGAGAGCTGAAAAAATAAACCCCACAGCCGCATATATTTTTTAAACACACGGTAAGATTAAAGCTCATTTTCTTTCCCCTTCCATGTACAGAATGTTTAGCTGGAACATTTTCTAAATCATGAAGGGCCTAGGAGCAGGGATGAATAACAGCAGGAGAGCAGCATTAGTGCCAGCAAGCTGGGATTCCATACAAGTTGCGAGCCCTTCTCCTCATCTCCCAGGTGCTGGAAGTGTTTCACTCCCCAGATCCACCGGGGGAGACTCTCTGGCACCTCAGGTCCTGAATTAGGGAAATGTTTTCATGGCTGCATGAACTCACTCCAGTGGGTTACTGAGGCACTTGGCGGTATCCAAGGAAAAGGAGAGCCTGAAGTGCCAGCTGTGCTGATTTTAAAGGGAAGGTACAGCTCAGGGCGCTCTTGCCATCTTGGGTACAGCTGTGGCTTCTCAAAGGATCTCATTCCAGAAACGAGCAAAATAAGTCTTTGATATCTTCCCCTTTTCAAAGGCAGAACATTCACATCTCTTCCTCTTCTCACATGGGTCTAAAGGGGGCTGTAAAACCAGCCTTCATTTTTGAGCCACCTTGCTGGTATGGGTTTTTTACTGGAGTGTTTCCTTTGGGTGGATCTGTGGTGAGCTCCTTGGCCCCGGGAGACCCCACAATGCACAGAACAGTCCAGGTTTGCAGCCCGTGCTGCTGAAGGAGTCTGCAGTGGTTTGTTGGTGTTCTCAAGGCAGTTTATCAGTTCCTTATCAAAAGTAGATTTCTCTGCCCTGCCAGGGTTGGCACAGAACGCGTCCAGAGACACACTGTGCCCGCCCCGGGTCAGCTCTGATCTTTGATACTAATAACTACCTATTGAATGTTTATCATTAATTACCAACCCGTGCCCCTCACACCACACTGTCCAGATCTGTGTCAAACCAATCCCAAAGTGCCAGCAGCACCAAGAAGATGGAGGTGATGAAGAAGAACAAAAGATAACATGGCACGTGTAAGAATTCTCCATCTTGTGCCTCAGACCCCCCTGTACAGATCTCCAATCCCCCTGTACAGGGCTTCAAACCCCCCTGGACAGACACTCAAATTCTCTTCTTTTTACTTATAATTACTACTATTTTTCTAAGTTTTTGTGACTTGAAATCCTTCATAGAAAGTTGACAACCTGTTTCATGGATTAGAATCAGAGCCACAGGCATTTTCAGTATCATTCCAGAGTCCCTGACACCTCTGGCAAGGCTGAAAAGCCTCCTGGCCAAGTTTTAGGCCAGCCAAAAGCATCATAGGAACCCCCCCTAGGTTCCAACAGGATCCTGTTCACTCTGTTTCACTTTTTCAAGCATGACCTCTCCAGTGCTGAGGGGATGGCAAGAAGGGTCCTTGGCTGGTGTTTGATTCCAGTCCCCTCCACAGCTGCACGTACAATAAAAACATGTCTACTCCTGGAGGGATGCAACAAGCAATTAATCCCGGGGATATGAAACCCAGCTTCAGGTCAATGCTGAACCATTTCAGGAAAACACGTTGGCTTCAGTTATTGCAAACAAAATCCCGTGCGAGATTTTAATGTCTCCTCTTGTGCCTTTTTTGCTGTTTGGGGTTAGGAGCAGTTAAGCCATACTTGTCATCAGATATCAGGTGTATTTGTCAGAGCAGCATTTTTATGCTAAGGAGTGCTTTGCCTATTAAACAAACAGTTTTTTTCCACTTATCTCTAAGAAAATCTTCTCCCAGACCAATTAAAGGAAAGACCACTTAAATTTACTTTTCTAAAAAAAGCCCCTTTAGAGGTTATCTCCTAAATTTACCCAAACCAGGACAGAGCCTCATTTCTGTGCCTCAGAGAGGGGCTGCAGCTTCCTGCTCTCAAAGGCCACCGGTGCTTCCCTCAGGACAGGGCTTTTTCTCGGCGAAGGAGGACATAAAGTATTCAAATCTGACCTTTTGGGAGGCCGAGAAGTCAAAACACAAATCCACGATAATAACATTTAACTTAAGAAGTGGAATTGCAATCAGAGGGGAAAAAAAAAGAAGATTGAGAAGCCATTAAAAGGAGCCACTGAAAAGGTAAAACGTTTGCAGGTAACCCAAAGACCACTTCAGGACATCACCATATTCCAGGCTGGGAAAAACATTAAAAAAAGGTTTCTAGAGAGGGAAAACCCACCCCCCCAAAAAAGCATCCCTAGCAGTTTGGGGGACGAATTTTGTGCTCAGAAATGGGAGTTTTACCACTGTTTGGGAAACAATTAACGAACGAATTCTTGGCATCCAGCACGAGATATTCCAGAGAAGCTCCAGAGTTTCGTGCCTTCCCAGGAGGGTCACAGCGAGAGCAGGGTGAGGCACTGAGTGATCCCAGCCAGGAGAAGATTCCAAAGGGATTCACACACACAGCAGATCCCTGTTCCCTGAAGCAGCCTTGAGGCCAGGGGTGTACGGAAAGACATTTAAAAATAAATACAGAAATTAATTCCACACAGGAGGAATTCAGGAATTTCAAAGAAAACCCCCAAACTTGTCCAGTTTCTGTGCTGGTAAATTAGTCAGAACAAAGATAAAACCAATTCTGTACACAAATAAATGGATATTGGGCACATATCCCCCTGGCTTCTGTGCAGGGAAGAAATGCCTTGTGAAATTGAGAGATTCTTTTCAAATTAGCAATAACTGTAATATCAGATAACAAAAGACAGATGACTTTTTGTGTTTTTGGGTTTTTTTAACTGGCTGGCAGAGAAGCTGAATCTCTGCACATTTCTGATTTCATTTGGAACGGTTTCTAAAACAGCTCAGCATTTTAGAACTGCCCCAGAGTACACCAAGCTGGCAACAAAACCCTGACACATCAGAAGCAAACATATGTCTGCTCTGAAAAACACAGCCCACATCTTCCCAAACGCAGCACTGGAGGGATGGCAGCGTCTGCTGGGAAACACAAGGAATAAAAAACACACTTCGGGATTTGAAATTTTTCAAGTTTTTTTGTGATAAACTTAGAATTCATCACCAATTTAACCCCCTCTTTTTCTTTCCTACCAACTACACTGATAATTTAATTTGTAGTATGTTTTGCTCTAGATTTTAATTTTATTTTCTTTGTATGTCTGAAGTTCTCTTCTGGTCTTCTCTTATGCCAGGAGCTTGGAAAATTCCTGTTGTTGCCGAACTTTCCCGAAGTCTTTTTTCATTTCTCCAAGGAGACTACAGATTGCAGCAGACTCATTGTTTTAATTTGTGGATCCTATAATTCCAAATCAAACCTAAGTAGACTATTTCATCAGGGGAAAACAAGAACATTACTCAAAAAAAAAAGAAAAAATCCGAAAGAATAATGGCAAATGTAACAAATAGTTTCGTAAGGGGCTTTAAATCTTTACTCCAGCGTGTTCTGATTGTGCCTAGGAGCAGTAAAATGTAAATTAAATTAGTACTCCAGCTTATCATTAGGAAACAAACTTTTTTTTTGAAGACAAGGAGAAAACACCACAAATTAAGCCCGATGTGGGTTAGATCCACACATTACATAAGCCCCTAATCCACATTAAAACCCTTTTAGTAACATATGGGCCACAGTAAATCCCAGTGCTCTCTGCTCCTTGAGCATAACGAGCTGTTAGCTCAGGGCCTTGCACTGCCACTAGGAGCTCCTGGGAGGGCCAAAGCTGGAATTTTCCCATCAGGATCCCAAGAGCCCCACAGAGCCTGGGATTCTCAGTTCCCAGTATGAGCGAGGGGTATCGGGAACGGGGAACCCAACCCACAGCCATGGAATTGTGACAGAATTCCATTCCTCCTCTGGACTCTCTCCAGCAGCTCCACGTCCTCCTGCTGTTGGCCCCAGGGCTGGGGCAGCTCTGCAGGTGCGCTCTCACCTGAGCACAGGAGCACAATCCCCTCCCCTGCTGCCCATGGGCACACAAGAACACTTCAGGGGGTTGCTGCTTTCCTCTGGGTGCGGGGATCTCCTTTATCCCAGGAGACCTCACAATATGTAGAAAAGTCCAGGTTTCCAGCCCGTGCTGCTGAAGGAATCTGCAGTGGTTTGTTGGTGTTCTCAAGGCAGTTTATCAGTTCCTTATCAAAAGTAGATTTCTCTGCCCTGCCAGGGTTGGCACAGAACGCGTCCAGAGACACACTGTGCCCGCCCCGGGTCAGCTCTGATCTTT
>VXBU01006813.1:339563-391121 GCA_013400315.1 Bombycilla garrulus | reverse complement strand
CTCGGGGATGTTCAGGATGCTCCGGGATGCTCGGAGATGGTCAGGGATGCTCGGGATGCTGGCGGTGCTCTGGGATGCTCGGGGATGTTCAGGGATGCTGGTGATGCTCGGGGATGCTGCGCTGGCGGGATCCGCGGGGCCGCTGCCCAAAGTTGGCCCCGGTGAGCGCTCCGGGGAAGTTGGGCGCGGGGATCCCGGCGGAGCAGCCCCGGAGCCTGCGGCGTGTGGGCTCCGGGCGCTCCTCGGGGCACGGTGCAAGGAGCCCCCAAAGGCGCAGGAAGGGTTCCATGACCCTCAGATCTGTGCCGAGCGGTGCGCAGGGTGCCGGCCGCGGTTCCGGAGGGGAGCTGGGGGGATGCGGGACGAGTTTGCCGCTACCTCCGGCCAGGGACAGCTCCGCGGGGCTGCGCGGAAAACTCCGCGGAACGGGGATTTATTTTTAAGTAGAAAACTCCGCGCCATGGAAACGGGGCTCGGCTCGCAGGAAGCCTCTCTTCCTACAGTGGGTTTCTTGTGTCAGTCAAGCGAGACGGTGAATACAAAGCATGGGAAGAGTTCGGGGTTCGGAGAGACTGTGGGAAAGATGTAGGCAGAACCTGGCAGGGCGCTGTTTCCGTCGCTTGGCAAACACTGTACCTGAGGCGCGGGGCGGGCGGGGGGAAGGAAACAAACAAACAAACAAACAAAAAAAGAAAAAAAAAGGAAAGAAGCTGTTCATGGCATCCCGCATTCCCCCAAGGCGCGTTCCCGTGCGGAGCTAAAGGTCGATTCGATGCCATCTGACCCGGCAAGCTTTACCCCGCTCAGCTCCCCCCGCAGCGCTCCCTGGAACACCTCGGGAGGGTTCCTGGTGCCCGGAGAGGCCGGGACGCGGGGCCGGAGCAGTGAAATGAAGGAAAGGCGAAGGCAGCGCGGGCTGAGGGAGCGAAGCCGGGGGCGCTCCGCACTCCGCCGCCGCGGATCCTTCATCGGCCCCCGGCTGGCCCCGCTCGGGCTGGGCTCGCCGTTCCCGGCGGCTTCGGGTGGAGTTTGCCGCTCCCTGCTCGCCCTGCCGGGGAGCCGCGCAAAGCCGCGGGATCCCACAGACACGGGGGGAACCCGGGGGATTGCCACGCTGCTTTCCCCAAACTGCCCCGCGGGGGGTGAATTTCTGGGTCAGGTTTGCTCTCCCGGGGCACGGGACCCCAGCGCTGACTCGCCGCCGTCACCGCCAGCAGGACGGAGAGAGCCCTAAAGCTGACAAACTGCTTTCAGAAGCACCCGTGCAGAGGATGTGCAGGGGAATCGCTGCTCCGGGGCTGGGGATGCGTCAAATATTTGAGTGTGTTCTTCCTGCCGTGGTTGTGCTGCCGGCAGAGTCATGGTGCCATGAAATATTCATCCTTCGTGTCCGTTAACAGCGGCAAAGTTTCTCCGTGGAATCTGTCACTCTTGGAGGTGGCAGAGAGGAGAAGTGGCAGTAACTCCTCCAAATCTCTTTGTGATAACATCACAAAAATCGTCCTCAAGCGTTCCTCACAGCGAGGGAGATGCCCCTAAGCCGTCAGATTGTCTTCCCCGTGTTTTAGTTAATTAAGGGAAGAAAAGAGCTGCCGCACAATGGTGCAGCAGTTTGTACCCAGATCCATACACTCGGAGTTTAATTGCATTTGCCACTGTCAGGAAGCTTTCAGATTTGTTTTTTATTAGCTTTTTTTTTTTCTGGCTCGTAATAGGAATGAATGGATTGTCTTGCTGGTGTTTAATTAGTTGAGAAAGGACGTGTGAGTGATACGAATTCTTGTTATTCCCCAGCATCTGACTAATGACTCCTTTTCCAGCTCTCTAAACAAAAAAATGAGGGATGGCAGTGTGAGCAGTAAAACTGACTCATTAGAATAAAAGTAATGGATCTGGAGATAAGACAGAGATTTAAGTTTTAGTAATAAAATCAGATAAAACGCTGGTGTCTTAACTGGGTATTCCTTCCCCACTCCTGTTCCAAAGCTTTTCCCTTGACACACAAGCTAGTGGAGCTGTCCAAGGAAATACCATCTTTATCTGCTCATTACCCACCAAGCTGTATTACATAAAAGTGTATTTAAATTCATGGCCCCAATATTTTTTTATGGAATTCCAAGGAATTTTCAGTTTTTACACCAAGTCCTTCTTATCTATGCTATTCATACCACTTGTATAAAATAAATGAACTCCGAGGAAGAATAGTAATGAACTGGAGCAGATGCTCAGGTGTAGAAACAGCTTCCAAAGACATCTCAGCAGCAACAGAATAATCCATTTGTTAGTGCTGGCTGCAGAGCTCTCCTTCCTGGGCATGCATATTACGTATCCTGAGTAGGTTATGAGGGTAAAATTCAGTGATATTACGTGAAAATTTACAGATGGTCGTCACCTGAGCTCCATTCTGGGTTAGAACTGACCAACAGCAAGTTACTAACAAAGCACTGGAGTTGTACGAAAAGGAAAGGAAGTTGCTTGGATGAATTTTGGAATTATCTCTGAAACTACCAGCTCCTGGACGTGAACAAATGGGCAGTGTCTCAAGGTTTGTAGGAAGTGCTTGGGGTGAGGAGAGAGGAACCAGGAGGATTTTCAGTCATTGTGTGTTTCTGTAAATGGAATATTTACAAAAGGGTTCGTCCTTTGCAATTATTTACTCCTCATTTAAGCAAAATTCCCAAATTTAGTGAATTGTGTTTTCCACAATACAGGATTAGCCTCATAACATTTATCTCCAACTGAGAAATATCAGATTTAAACCAAACACACGCAAGTCAACCTAACCCACAAAATACCAATTTCTAATAAGTTAAATTTTTCAATATAGATTTCAAAATCTCTCTTGGATTTCCCCAACAGAGGGCTAAAGCTGTGAGTTATTTTCCTGTATGAAATTGCCATTTTTCCCCCATGACAATGATAAAGACAGAAACTCCATTAATTCCTCTGCAAATTTGCTACTTTTTGCCAAGTCTTTTTGAGATTTTGTTTGTGAAGGGAACGATACTAACACACATCTGAGCTTCATCTGCATAAAATGGCAAAAAACCCTTCTTGGAAAGTCTCTTATTGTATTTGAACGCCGTGAAAAATGTTCATTTACAGTATTTGTTACTAGATCTGTAGAGGTTACTCTGTTTTATGATATCGTAAGTGGAGCTGCATTTTTCTCACCAGACAATGAGACATTAAATACATTTTGTTCTCTAGACTCTGAATGCTCAGTGGTTCATCAGATCTTTGTGATACACTTTATCTAAGTTTCCTTACTCTACATTTAGGGAAAAATCTTTTGCTGCAAACATTTCTAAAGGATTGTTACCAAAGCATCCAAAATTTGATTTTCACTCCTCTCCCTCCTGGCTGGGTTTGAGAGCACTGTACAAGTGGGAGGCAGGACAATGTTTGGCTGGCTTCAGATGGGTAATTGAGTGAAAAAATCCCTAAAAAAGGCTGGCGAGAAATGTTTTGCAGCTCCTCAGCAAAGGGAACTCGCGCTGCCTCGGTGAGTGACTCTGCCAGGACGTCCTGGCTGCTGGGGAGAGGGAAAGGGCTGCTTGGGGTTCGGGGAAACTCTGAGAGGACCTGCACTCTCCAGAAAATCAGCACCTCGGGTTGCCAGAACATCCTGAATCCCTCCTGGGCAGGAATAGGTGTGTCCCCGGGGAATGGGGCACCCTGCGAGCCTCCCCTCCGTGCCCCGGGAGCAGCTCAGGGGCCCCGGCAGCGACAGAACCGCCGGAATTCCCCCGGGGAGGAGAAAACACCATCGGGTCTTTGGGGCAGGAGGAACTGTCCTAACAAACAGAATTAAAGGCGATTTCCCAGAGTTTCTCTCTTGCCCAAAACAGCCTGTTTTGCGGCGTTCAGGTGTGGTAATGGTTGTTTTGCCTCCCCCGGAGTCCCCACAGCACCCCATTTCACCCATTCTCAGGGCATTTCCCCTGCCCGGAGCTCTAAGCTCCTCCATATGGCCCTGTCCTCTCCCAGCATTTTCCATTTGGGCTGCAAGTACAATCCCAATACTGTTTTTTCATTACAGTCTGTTTTGTATATCCTGGTCAGTAATAAAGCTTAAATCCTGCTCCCCCCTCAATACTTTAAACAACTGCCTCTAATCTTCTTTTCTCAGAAAGGCTTGATTTGACCAACTAAACTATAGATTGTACTGCAGCAAAAGAAACAAATCCTGTCCCAGAACTGATTAGATTCACTGCACAGCTTTGGGGCTGTGACCAGCAAGCCCAGTCTGTCCTAGTTTGGGTTGACTTTAGATTTTTAGTTTGCAGTAATGAGTTTATTATCTCAGGGAAGCTTTGCAGTGGGAGGTTATTACCCTTCCCTCTCTCTCCCTGCTGAAGGTTACAGGGTATTTTCCAGGAAATGATGAGCTCTCAAATGATGAAGTTGCTTTCTCAGGGCAAAAATCAAAATTCCAAATGAAAACAGCATCATTATTCCACTGTGGCATTGTTTTCACTTCAGTTACAGAACTCAGTATCTGATATGGCTTTAAACTAACTTCTTCTTTTCTTTTCTTTTTTTAATTCCTCTGACAATGCAGAAGGTTCCTTAAATACTCTTGGAGCTTCACTAAATTAGGGTGGCACAAACAGTGCGAAATGGGAATCAGTTCTGTGGCCAGAGAGGCAGAACTGGTGTCAAAGTCTCAGTTTTCTTTTCTTGGTCCATCAGGCTTTTTGCAATCACACCTTCTGGTTGGGTTGTTGTTGGTTCGGTTGGTTTTTTTTTTTTCTTTCGAGCTTTCAGACCGCACAAGTTTAAAAGAGGAAAGTTATAAATTCTTTTAGCACTGAGATCGTTCCCACCTCCTGCCCCCGGCTCTGCGCTCCCAAACTCGGCCTATTTCAAGGCAAATTCTGTTTGCAGCACGCTGAGCCTGGCTGGGGTCCAGGAGCAGCCCCTTCCCACCCTGCTGGGTGGCACCGAGGTCCTGGGGGAGGCTGGGGGGGTGGCAGTGCCAGCCAGAGCACAGAGGCACCTCCAGAAATGCAGAGTTTGGGGGAGCACACAGCAGCACAGAGGCAGGGAGACGTGAAACAGCTCCTGAGCTCCGCTTGGGCTCTCAGGTGGGGCAGTGCTGCAATCTTTGAGCCTCTAGCAAGGCCTCTGTGGAGAGAAAATGCATAGTCATGTACTAAACCCTACTTCCTAAGACCCTCTGTTATCTCCCTGTAACACTACATTCCAGAAACCCAAAGGCTATAGGTCAAATCACCAAGACCCCAGACTATTGGCTAGTTATCCCAATCCTACCTAACCCTATAAAAACTCCTACTTCTGCCCAGTTCGGGAGAAGACGCCGTTCCTGGACCCCTTCACGGAACCCCCAATAAAGGCTTCGTGGAATGCGCCGCTCGGCTCTTCTCGTCTCTTCACCCCTGAGCTAGCAGAGCGACTACCTGGCAAGCTGCGAGCTGAAATCACTGAGAGCTGAAATCACTAAAAGTGCTGAACCGCCTGATAGCTTCAGGCTGATTGCCAGGATAGTCCGCGGCTAGGGCGTCCGCTGGAGGTCTCTGGGACAAGAGCCGCTCCTGGGACCGAGACCGGGACCTCGCAGTCCGGGTAATCTAAAGCGGTACCGGGGGTCTGACTGCCACCCAGGCAGGCCACCCGGGCAAGGCGGGCAACCCCGGTCACTGTTTTAAAGTGGCTCCGTTTTAAAGTGGCTCCGTTTTAAAGTGGCTCCGTTTTAGGGCAGCACCGCTTCAGACAGTGCAGAACACAGCCAGGGGCGCCCAGAGCGCTGCAGATAACCCAGGCTGCTCAGTCCCACGTGCTCAGTCAGCAGGAGAGGCGTCCCTGCGTGCTGGGGATCACAGGGTTTGGGGGAAAACAAGCCTGTTCTACAGAACAGCATCAGGCAGCTGTAAGGAAAGAAGAGCTGTTGGAAGATTCCAGTTTATTGTTGTGCTCCCGTGGGGAGAGGGAAAGAGCAGAGTCCTGACAGGCTGCCCTGGATTAGAAAAGTCAGCTTTGGTGTGATTCGGCAAGACAACGCTGAGAAGAAAACCTCCTACGCCTTAAACTCCTGGATGATATAATTAGGGGGCAAATACATGGAAATTGGTGCTTTTGGGGTCTTGCAATGCAAATGTTTTCCCCCATTTTGGCAGACTTCTCCGCTGTGGCACAGTGCAATTACACCTATTTTGAACTTAGCAGCAGCATTTTGGGGTTTATGCCCTTTCCAGAAGGGTGGTGTGCACTTTGGGAATGAAGGCAATGAGGGATTTTCCAGCTCTGTTGCTGTGGCAAACACAGAACTGCCCCGAGTTGTTCTCTTACACCGTGTCTGTTCCAGCACAAGGTTTCCCTCTTCTGCTCCCAGCAGGGTCCGAGCTTCTGGAGCATCCACGGGCTTCTGGGATGTGCCTCCAAACTCCAAACCCTGAGGTCTCCATCAAAGCTGCAGTGTCCTCATGCAATCCTCCAGCCAGGCCGGCTGCGATCAGCTCTGGTTTTGGGAAAGGCACAGCTCAGTGCTCCTTGGCTTTCACTGCCTCCATCCCAGCCCTGAGGAAGACATGGAGAACTGGAAATTAGGTGCACTGACATGGAAACACCCAGAGGGAGAGCAGCCCCCAAAATCTCAGCTCCTGCTTTCCCAAAGAGAACCTCTTCTGTGCTCGCACTCAGGAAAAACCACAATAAAAGCCAAATCCATTTTAGAACTGCTTGCTGTGGCACAAAGAGCTTTCTGCTGCCCGTCCTGGAGCCCTGTGCCAGCCCAGCCATTCCCATAAAGGTTATGGATCAGGGAGGGGGAACGGGAGGAATTTCAGGAGCAGTTTCCATGGAACAGTTGCTTCATTTTCGAGGAACTGCAAATGAATCCCGATTTCCCTGGCACGGTCCCAGGGGATTAATCGGAGCCATCTGAGCCCGGATCAGGCTCAGAGTTGTGCCTATCAGCAGTCAGAGCAGCCGGGTTGCTGCAGCAACAGGCTGACACGTGTAAAACTGCCTTTGACGGTGCCACTGTCACACGGGAGGCTGTTTGGGAGTTCGGTCAGGTTTGGAGCTGCACTGCACTTTTCCAGGGACTGTCAGTCGCTGCCACGTCGGGGCTGGGTGCTTGAAATGCGCCCTGAATAACTTCAGCAGTCCCACAGCTTAGCTGGCCTCAGGAAATAATGGAGCAATAAACCACCAAGAGCTGTTAAGCAAACCATGAGTAAGCCGCCTCAGAATTCCTCCCCGCAGTTTGGAGACAAAAGTACAATTTCTGACTGATTTTTTTTTTGTTGTTTGGTTTGCTCTTGCTTGCTTTTATTCATCTTAGAGTTCAGAAAGAGCATAGGAAATTACTTAAAAATCGAAGAGATGCTCCTTGGCAGCCTGTGGGGATGGGAGAGGAATGAGAAAATACCTCGTACACGGCACAAGAAGGACGTGGAGTCACCGCTGGTCTGTTTGAACTCAGAATTGTTCAGACGCGTTTTGTGTGATAAACTGGGCTTGTGCCAAACAGCTCCAAGGCTGTCTGAGTGCAAGGAGTGCTTGGACAGCGGGGATGGGGTTCCTGAGGTGTTCAGGGCCAGGGCAGGAGCTGGGTGATCCCGTGGGAGCCCTTCCAGCTCAGCACGCTCGGTGATTCCCTGGCCCAATAGCGTGGTAAAGCCCCAATTTATTGGTCTGTATTACAGGCATTAAAGGCAAAATACCACAGTGAGAGGCTGCAGTAAAGGAGGCAGAAATCTCGTGGAACTGGTGCGCAGTCAGGTAGCAAAAGTGGCGTTCTGGAGTTGCTCGGTCAACATTAGTGTGGTGTTTCCCATCCTCCGGGCTTTCACTTTTAAATTGCGCCTGTTTATAAGAAAGGTTTGAGCCCAGCTCTCTGTCCCTGCGTGACACACAACCAGAAACGTCCTCTGAGCTTCCCAGCCTGTCCCCTGTGTCCCTGCTGCCCCTTCTCCCCCAGCGTGGGGTTGCTCAGCTGCCCTGCCACGTGCTCTGTGTCTGAGCTTCGCCCCTGCCACTCTCGGAGCTCTCCTGTAAAAATGATGTCTTTCTTCTTGCTATCTCTCATCCAACAACTTGCACACAAAAAGCTTTTTATTCTTCCGGCACCACTTCCTTTCAGCTGTGCCAAACCACCCCAAAACCTTATCAGTGGGGCCCTGCAGCTGCAGTTTACTGTGGGCCCCTGCAGCCCTGACTGTGACTATCTCAGAAAGTCCCAAATTGTTTACTTATCTGCCAGAAACACACGCCGAGGGGAGTTCAGGCTTTGCTGCCCAAGGTGCATTTTAAATCAGGGGGAGAGCCGCTTCAGATATTTCACATTACATCTCCCAGCTTTATCTGCTGCTGTAAATTATGAGGCTGCTCCATTGAGCTGAATGAAGATTAAATTTTTGAGCAGTGTTTTCTGAAGAATGGAGATTCTTCTCTCTGAAATGAAGAGCCTGTCGTGCCCCAGCGTGGCTGGCTCTGCTTTGCTGCCCAAGCCTTTTCCTCTCTGGCTTTGCTTGTTCTGTGCCCAACGCAGGCCCTGGGAGGGAGCTGAGTGGGAGCCTCCTTTAGAAATACACAGCACCCACGGGATCCAGGGTGGAAAACAGTTTTGTTGCCTCTTTTGGAGCTGAATTTAGAGCGCTTTCCTCTTGGGAAGGGTCTCCCGTGGGTGCACACACAAGCCAGAGAACACAGCAGCCCCAAACTGGGAATTGCAGCACAATTCCTGGGGTGGGCACAGTCCCATGGCCGCGTCTCCCACGCTGCGCCAGCCCTGGGACACGGCACAGGAAGGACCTGGAATTTCTGGAGTGAGCCCAGAGGAGGCACCAGGGGGATCAGAGGGATGGAGCAGCTCTGCTGGGAGGAAAGGCTGGGATTGTTCAGCCTGGCCACAAGGCTTTGGGGTGAGCTCAGTGCGTCTTTGCAGTGCCTGAAGGGAGCCCACAAGAAAGATGGAGTGAGACTTTGGAAAAGAGTCTGGAGTGCCAGGACAAGGGGAATGGCTTCACACTGCCAGAAGGCAGGGTTTGATGAGATATGGGAAGGTGAGCCTGGGCAAAGGTGGTGCTTTCATTTGTCTTTGTTTCTCGCTATCCAAATCTATTTCCATTGGGGAAAAAAAGTTAAATTAGTCCTCCCCGAGCTGAGGCTGCTTTGCCCACGGCAGGAGCTGTTGAACCATCTCCCTGTGTTAACCCTGACCCAGCTTTCCCATGCAGGTTTGTCCCTGTGTCCTGGTGAGGAGAGAAGAGGGAGAGCACCTGGGAGGCCGTCACCCCTCCACAATTAGGAAAAAACGAGAACTGTTATTTCCCTGGCACGTTTCTTGGAGTCAATGACTTTCAGCAACTCCTAAAAAGAAGAGTGTGGAGCTTTCAGCTGGGGCTGAGCTGCTCTGTGGTACCAGAGCATCTGCACAGTGAGAACTGGGGGGGGTTAAGGAATTTAAATAAGGTAATTTAGGAGATGCAGAGCAAACTTTGCTGGGGAGCTTTAATTAATGCTAAAATTCCAGACTTTTATGTCTGCACTCATCTGTTTGCAACACCAAGAGTCTGTTTTATGGCAGTTCTTAGAATGAGGCTCAATTCCTGCTAAGGAAAGTGGTGCTGACAAGCTCGTGCCTCATATTTAAAATCATTTCCTACTGCTGGCAGGGCTGAAGAAAGGGGGCACCGGCTTTCAAAGAGTCAAAACTTGGTCCTTGTTGCATGGGAGTCACCTTGTCAGAAACCTCACTGGCCACAGGTAGAGCCCAATGAATTCACATCCAGCTTCTCCAGGAAATTTCAGTGACAGGAGCTTTACATTTAGTAAATTTAACTGCAAAGCTTCCTTCAAATCCAAGCCCTGTGAGTTCTTAGAGAAAATCTGTGAGAAAATTGGGTACAAAATCATCTCTTCTGGCTCCCTGCCCTTTGTTTTAAGTGGCAGGACACTATTTCTCAGGAGGAAAAAAAAGAAAAGAAGAACAAATGGCCCAAAGACTCCTTTAGCTCTGCCTGTGCCGGAGTCAATGGAGCTGCAGCAGTTTATAGTGATGAGGTTCTGGCAAGTGCATTATTCTGGCAGAAGAGAACAGTTGGGCAATTTACTGCTGCTCATCCAAACTGCAAATGAAGGTTCTGTATTCCCTCGGTTTGAGGAAATCAGCAGGAAAAGGCCGCCTCCTATTTTTTTTCCATCTCCAGCCGCTGATTTTGCCAAGGTTTCCCACTTGTGCAAAGGTTTCCTTCTCTGCCCTGCCTTTCTCACCACAGCAGAGGCAGGGAAAGGACTCCAGAATTCCCTGGTTTGTAAGGACCAGTGCTGCTGGGCGCGAGTTATTCCAGCCAGGATGGAATGAAGAGGCTGGAATTGAAGAGCTGGGATGTCTTTTAGCCACGGTCTCTAGAAAGAACTGGATTATTTACATGCAGTCCCATGGCTGGAGTCAGGGCAGCGAGCAGTAAAAGCACAAAGCTTTCTTTAGATAGAAAAAATGTGTTCTTGGAAAAGAATGTGCCCCTGCTCTGCGCAGCTCGGCACAGAGCTGCCGATTCTGCACACGGATTTATCAAATGGGGTCAAGCATGACACAATTGTGGTGTCATGCTGAATTCCTGCTGGAGCTAATATTGTTAGAGCCCTGATGTGGCTGACATAAACCTGTCACTTCTTTGGGAGGGTGATTCATGAGGGACACGGGAGAATCAATGGAGATAAAAATAGGGAATGCAGTAGCAGCATCCATCTCATCACCACTTGGCTTGTATTACACCGAGTAACCTGATTAAAAGGGGCATATTTAAACATCACCTGGCACCACTGCTCAGAGGAGTGGCTGGGAGAGGAGGAACCAGACTGGGGAGCCTTGCAGGTGGGGAATCCGGATTATCAGCCTGCCCAGGGCAGCAGCAGTGGGGGAAACGGAGCAGCGGGCAGCCTCCACCATCCCCAAAGCCTGGACTCGGCCGGAGAACTGCAGGCAGCCTGGCACATTCCTGCTCGGAGAGAGCCTAAGTGAAATAAAAAAGGCCCAGAGTGGTGTGCTACAAAGTAGAAAATCCCCTCAGTATTCATGCCTAGTGAATATTCAAAGAAAAACCCAAAAAAACTTCCCTCCAGAATCAATCTCTAAATGCACACAGATACTTTTCCCTAGAAAATGTTTCTGAAAAAGGGACTTAAAGTGTTTGGATTAACCTTGCCCGTGAATTAGTTTATACCTAGAGTAGCCAAAATGCGGGTTTGCCCATGCTGCACTCCCTGAAGATGTGCAAACAGAATGGGAGTTGCACGTGAACTTTGTGCTTTTGCTGAAGATCAGATCTGGGGGATCCTCGTCCCTGCTGGGTTTGCACTGATCTCTTGGGGGTGATGAGCACGAAATCCAAGAGAGAATTTCCCTGTCCCCTTCTGCAGGTGCTATTTTTGGGGATTCAGGACTGGATCCTGCAGTAGCTCTGGACTGCGGGTTTACGATCTCCTGGGTCAAGCACTGGCACACAGGGGATACAGAGAAGGAAATTGGGTGGAAAAGTCTCAGATAAGAGGGAATTGGCAGGTTGATGGTGATCTTAAGGAGGTGGGACTGTGTTTATGTCCAGTTTCCAGTGAAACTCCAGTGCTTTCCAGCACGCAACGTGCTTAAGGGACTACAGGGTGTAGGATTTAGTGCCGGAACTGTCAGGAAATTCTCCCTCTTCTCTTACCGTGGCACATTGTGCTGTGCCCCAGACTTGAGAGAAAACTGCAGTGGGAGCTCGGACATCCAGCAATTCACGGGGATGTGCTCAGAAAACCTCCAAGGCAGTACCAGGATGGATTTGCAGCTACCAGGGAATAAATTCTCCATTTTCCTTTCGGGGATACCTTTGAATGAAGACTCAAAGACTTCTTGCCAGGGTGAGAAAAAGCTATGGCCAAACTGTGAGGAAGTCAGGAAGTTTCCTGCCTTTGGAAGTGTTGAAAGTGAGCTGCGAGTGCTGCTGCCAGCCTGTCACTTCAGTCACCTTGCCCGGCTTTTACGGCAGCGCAGCAGCAGCCACAACAGTTGGAACAGACGGGTTGCTGCAGATGACAGGATCTTTACAAGGGGCAATCACGGTGGCATCAGTGTTTATCCTCTGCAGCAAGCACATAAATCACAGCAAATGGGCTTCCCCTCCGAGCTGGAATCTGCTGGGTGATTTCTGCCCGGCCGCAAATGTTGATCCAGCGCACGGTGGAAGCGCCAGGTGCGTCCCGTGCCCGGTGCAGCCAGCAGCACAGAGCCGGGAGCAGGATGGCGCTGCAGACACAGATGTTCCATCTGAGGTGCTTTGGGCACTTATGAGAGGTCTCCAATTGTCCGGGGAGCCAGAGGTGATTTGCAGCGTGTCGGGGTGAGCGGGAGCTCCTCCCCTTGGGAGGTCTTTGGGGAGGCTGAGGGCACTCGCCCCGGCCCAGGGGATGCAGGTGGGCCCCAGGGCGTGGATCACATTCACTGTTGGCTCAGAAATAGAAGGTTAATTTTACCCTGGTAAATACTGAAATGCAGTTTTACCTCCACGCTCAAGCAGTTTGTTTTCGGAGAACAGGCACTTCCCAGAAATGGTTACATAAATCAGAGGAATTACAATATGAGCATCCTCTGGAGCTTTTTCATTTCAGTTTTCAATGTCAAACAGTGTTCAGTGTTAGAGGTTTGAAAGGATGAAATTAGAAACCCTGTAATGGAGTATTATGGAAAGATATCCCTCAAGAAAACTCATTCCCAGCTCCTCACCCTCTGGTGTTTCGCCCATTATCAGCGAGCATGAATTCTGCATTTAATCTTATCTGATGTAATCGGAGCTGTTCTCACCCTCCCCGAGTCTCCTCTTTTCTTGAATCCCCGGAACCCTCAGCTCTCAGGATCACCTTGCAGCCACACGTTCCCCGAGTTAATTATCCCTTGTATCAAACTGCATTTTCTTTTATCCCTTTCAAATTCGGTGCTTTCCCATTTCTCCGAGCATCTGCCTGTATCCACACAAATGAAAGGGATCAGCTGGAGAGGATAATCTTCTGCCTGTATCCCTCTTGCTGTTTTCTCTATCTGCATCCCATTTTCTCTGCTCTGTTCCATCTGTTGGCTGCTCCATCCCCAAAGGCTGGGAGCCTCCATTCCCCTCACTATTAACTCGGACCCCAGTTTTAGTTGTGGTTAAACAAGATGCCTCTCTGCTGGGAGGGAAGCAAAGAACCAGCTAGGAGAACAGAGGGAGGTTGCTTTTCCTTCTGGAGTCATCCTAATGGGAATTTTTTTGGTCCTGAAGCAAGATTCCAAGGTTAAACAACAGCAGCAGGAATTTCGCAGCTTGGGGTGTGCATCTGTGCTTTTGGTTGTGCTCTCTCTCCTCCCTTTGCCAGGAAAGAATGCCCTGAGAGGAGCAGCATCTCCTGATATCCCAAAAAAAAAAAAAAAATTTCCTTAGTGCCCTGCTGAGGTGAAGCCTCTCCTTGGCTTTGTAGATTTTTGGACACCAAAAGCAGCACTTCAAGGTCACCCACTAGGGTGAAGAAAGTGCTCATTTTCCATGTGGAAATCAGGACATCAGAGACACCACCAGGCTTTGCAACCCACACAAAGTTCCCTCTTCTCCAAGTGGGCTCTCCCACCTGTCAGGCAACGTTTCCTTTGAAAACACCCCCGTCTTTCATTCAACACTCTGCTTTTCAGGACCTCTCTCCATTTTCGTGTTCTGAAGGGGTTTGGTCACTTTATGAGGAAGAAAAGTTGGACTCTTGCTCGCTATGTTTGTCCTCAGATAATGCTGTGAGAGGTATTTATGCACCTGCATAAAAAAGAGCCAGAGACTTTGTGGCTGTCCAGTCCTACCCAGCTATATTAATATTTACCAATCCCATTGCTTCTAATTCCCTTGCAGAGCTGCCGAGAATCCATTTTTTACAGAACAAGAAGAGCAGTTCTTTAAATCCCGAAAGCCACGTCCAGAAGCGATTCTCGGATTTGTTGTTGTGGGGTTTTTTGGGGGGAAGAGGGATAACAACAGGAGCAAGTCACACAGAAGGATTCCTGAGATCATGACAGTTAATTATGTACGTGTTCCCAAAGGATTATGTATTTAAAATTTCATTTTACAGCCCCGGTGAGGGGTGATTGCTCCTTTCTGTCCTGACAAGAGAACTGGAATGGTCAATCAGGGAATGAGGGATGGAGGTTTCTTTTTCCCCAGGGTGGGGGGATTGCATAGCAGATTCCCTGAGGGATGCACACACACCGGGGAACACAAATGCTGGGGACATCCTGTGTGCCAAAAAATTCCAGAATTATTCCATTTGGAAAAGGCCTCTGAAAGAATCGGGTTCAACCCCTAAGCCAGCACTGCCCAGCCCACCACTAAACCACCTGTGGTAAAATTACCTTTACTTCCCTTGCCTTCCACTTCCCTGAAAAATCTGTGTTCTCTGCCCTCTGAGAAGTAGGAAACACTCCAGATTTCCCTGTGCCAGTCCCCAGAGGGCTGTAAGGACACGCTTGCTTGGATGAGCACACGGAGCTCAGACCAAAGGAGGTGTCAGAAAACCACTGCAGAACAGCCCAGGCTGCCGTGCTGAGCAAAGGGAGCCCTTCCCTGGCTCCACTCCAATCCCTGCTTCTATTCCCCCGCTCGGGATGCTGATAAAGATGTTTAATATCTGTGCAGACAGGCCCTAACAGCATGTCTGCTGAGCAAGGTGCTGGCCAGGCACACGCTCCTCCAAAAGCAAATGTGAAACGCAATTCAGAGCTGCAGTGAAATCCAGCAGCATCGCGTTTCTATCCCTGAGCGGTGTAAAGACTGCAGATCAGTGGAAATGGAGATGCTTGTGTCACTGGGTGGCCTTGACCCGTGGGAGGGGACTGAGAGAGGAAACACTGGGGAGCTGCTTCATTTCTGCCTATAGGACGTAGAAATAATCCTGTACTGGAAATAGAAATAACTCTTTACTGGACACAGGAATAACCCTGTACTGGACACAGAAATAACCCTGTACTGGAAATAGAAATAACCCTGTACTGGAAATAGAAATAACTCTGTACTGGACACAGGAATAACCCTGTACTGGAAATAGAAATAACCCTTTACTGGACACAGAAATAATCCTGTACTGGAAATAGAAATAACCCTGTACTGGAAATAGAAATAACTCTGTACTGGACACAGGAATAACCCTGTACTGGACACAGAAATAACCCTGTACTGGAAATAGAAATAGAAATAGAAATAGAAATAGAAATAGAAATAGAAATAGAAATAGAAATAGAAATAGAAATAGAAATAGAAATAGAAATAGAAATAGAAATAGAAATAGAAATAGAAATAGAAATAGAAATAGAAATAGAAATAGAAATAGAAATAGAAATAGAAATAGAAATAGAAATAGAAATAGAAATAGAAATAGAAATAGAAATAGAAATAGAAATAGAAATAGAAATAGAAATAGAAATAGAAATAGAAATAGAAATAGAAATAGAAATAGAAATAGAAATAGAAATAGAAATAGAAATAGAAATAGAAATAGAAATAGAAATAGAAATAGAAATAGAAATAGAAATAGAAATAGAAATAGAAATAGAAATAGAAATAGAAATAGAAATAGAAATAGAAATAGAAATAGAAATAGAAATAGAAATAGAAATAGAAATAGAAATAGAAATAGAAATAGAAATAGAAATAGAAATAGAAATAGAAATAGAAATAGAAATAGAAATAGAAATAGAAATAGAAATAGAAATAGAAATAGAAATAGAAATAGAAATAGAAATAGAAATAGAAATAGAAATAGAAATAGAAATAGAAATAGAAATAGAAATAGAAATAGAAATAGAAATAGAAATAGAAATAGAAATAACCCTTTACTGGACACAAGAATAACCCTGTACTGGAAATAGAAATAACCCTTTACTGGATGCAGAAATAACTCTTCATTGCCCAGGCCCAGCAGTTCATTTGTCCAAGGGTTGGTTCTGATTTCTGACAAGTTTTTGTCCCGCTCAGGAGGAGGTAGAGGAGGGCTGAAAGAGACAGAGGACACACTGTGTGTTTTCATTTTTGATTTCCTGGCTCAGCTGAAGGGCTCAAGGACAGTGAGCCAGGGAGCAGGTTCCACACCCAATCCAGCTTTCCTTTCTTTAAAGTAAATTTAGGAGATTTCGCATGCCCTGTTTGGGATCTAGCCCCATATGAGGACACTTCCAGCAGTGTGGATTTTTGAGCTTCCCAACAATTTCTCCTGCAGGCTGTTCCTACAGGGAGCACTTGGAGAAAGGAGAACACAAACCAGGCTGTTTGCCTTTGTTCATGCTCCTGGCTCACAGGGCTTTCCAGAGCTGTTCAGGTTCAGGGCATTCTAAAAAAAAATCCTCCTCTGCCCTTTTATTTTTTCCCTTGTCACAGTGTAAGATGCTGGTTTGGACACTTTGTTCTTCTTTGCTTTATGTATTTCCTAAAATAGGCTCAGAAAGGAGCTGGGAACTTTCCCCTGTTGAAAATCCAGTGCAATGTGGGTGCTGGGGTGGTTTTTCCCAGGAAGCCGTTTGCTGCTCCCTGCTGAAGAAATGGAAGTTTTATTCATGCCTAGAAGATTAAACCCCATTTATATATCTCAATCCTAGGAGCTTGAAAGCTCTTTTTGGTTGGTTTATTATTTTTTTTTTCCTAAGCTTTGTTTTTACTCTGTTTTGTGGGGTTTTTTGAGGTGTCAGTCACTCAGGTTTGGGAAATGTGCTGGAGTTGTTTGTTGTACAAAGGAGAGCATCATGGGGAAACTCTGAGAGGAGAAGCTTCAGACAGAAGCTCACCATGAGTGCTTTTGGAAACAAGACCATCTACACAGAGAGGAAAAATAACAGCTAAATAGGTGAATAAAAACCCAAACAGGCAAATAAAATACTTAGTGGGCCTCCAGAGAATATCCATCCTTCTCCTGAACCCTGCACTGGGTTGCTTGGCGCTGTCTGTCCTGATGCAATTTTAAGCACTTAAATGTCACTTTTTAAATTTAAATTTGAATACTTTTTCAGAAATAAATTATTGTGGAGCAGAGAGCAGAGTGTGGCAGGTCACTTGGTGACTGGGCTCCCTGCCCATGGGACTGCAGTGAGGAGGGAGGGAATCCCAACCAAACTCTGCCCACGTCCCACTTGCAGCTCTCTGTTTTTGAGAAGGCCCTTCAGGAGCCATGAATTTGTGCCAGGATTATGAGAGCAGTGGGACATGGTGCTTTTCTTGAAAAATGGAATCTGTCAATACCCATCAATAACCTGGGATTCTCCCAGCTTACATGGAATTACAATTCCCCCTCTTGGGCTATTCCTCCTTGTGTGTGTGCTTAGAGATGAACATAAGTCTGCTGTCCTCACATTTAAACTTTTTTTTTTTTAATATAAATAAGTATATTCTGCTGTGGGGGTGTTCATCTGCTAAAAGCCCAGTTAGTTGTGTTTGATTCCTGCATGAATAAATCATGAATTAGATGGTTTGTTTGCCATTTAACTCAATTCCTCCTATTTTCTGATTCCTTAGTCAAAGAAAATGGAAGGATAAATTGCAGTTTGATCTGATGGGGATAGCTTTGATCCGATGAGGCATTTCCTAGAGGGTGCATCAGCCTCAGGAGCTAAACTGACCACAGAGGAAGT
Organism: Bombycilla garrulus; assembly: GCA_013400315.1. Taxonomy (NCBI): domain Eukaryota; kingdom Metazoa; phylum Chordata; class Aves; order Passeriformes; family Bombycillidae; genus Bombycilla; species Bombycilla garrulus. The sequence goes on along the minus strand of VXBU01006813.1, from coordinate 373,483 downwards.
TTGTGGGGGAAAAAGAAACCACTTTGACAGGACTCATTTGTCAAGATCAGTGGTGCAACCCTGGTGGAAAGCTGGTAACTGCAGGTTGTCTGTGTGGAATTGCAGTGATTTTTCCTGCTGCTCTCCTAAGAGGTATGAACAGTGCCAGCAATACCTGTCCAGGCTGAGAGTTACTTTAAGTGGCAAATAAAACCTAATTCTCTGAAGAGGTTTTTGTTGTAAGTATGGATTTCACTTAATAGCTTGAACACCGAAAAATTGCTTCAAATTGCATTTTGTGCTTTGGTTCTGGTCCAGATATTTCTAAGCAGATGTAGTGCCCAAGCAAAATTGTTTGCTGCCTCCTGAGTTTATTTCATTTTCCTTGTTGCCTTGTGGGTACAGGCAGTGGCTTTTTCAGAAGGGATGCAGCTTCCTGTCAGACATGCAGCAAACTGGGCACTCATCTCCAAGAAAAACCCAGGCTGGACTCAGCAGGGGGAAGAAAAATCAGCCTCTGGCACAAAATGGTGTTTTTGCTTGTCTTTTTGGGTGTGCTGAATGCCAGAGCAGAAGGAGTCTGGTCACATGGTGGGTTTGCAGAGCTGTTCACATTTGGAAGGGATAAACTGTGTGCTCTCAGATATCCTGGATCCTGCAGGGATGCCGCCTGCTCCTGGGCTTCCTCTGAGTGAGTCCCTTGGAAGTGCTGTCTAAGCAATGCAGTGGAGTCATCTCGTAGAGTAATTTCAATTTTAATAACTTTGAGGAAGAATTTTTTTTTGTGGAAAGGCTGCCCAGGGAGGTTTGGAGTCCCCGTCCCTGGAGGTGTCCAAGGAATTCCTGGATGTGGCACTCAGTGCTCTGGGCATCGGGCACAGCCTGGACTTTATCTTGGAGAACTGTGAATAACTGTGGCCACATCTCCCTGGTGTTTCCTTTTCCTCAGGCACAAATTCTTGTAGAACTGGCAGCTTTCTTAACCAGGCACGGGCTAATGGCATCGTTAACCTGTCCTGTCACGTGTGTCTCTTTCCAAAGGGGCCATCAATTTTAAGGAATTCATTTCCATTTGGGACAGTCAGTATCTTTTTAGTGTTATTTCATTGCACCCACTTGCCTTTCAGACAGTGCTCCCTGACCTCTGTAGCACTGTCCTTTGAGTGAGAATTAGAGCAGGATGTGTGAGAATTAGAGCAGGAATTAATCCTCTTCCCAACTTCTCTTCCATGTTTTCTCCCCTTCCTGGCTTTTGTTTGCCCCACCTTGCCCATCGTGGCACCGGCACTGCACTTTGCTGTTGGATCCATGGGATTGTTTTCCTGGTTTTGATGGATTTCGCCTCCTCCTGGATAATCCCTGGGACGCATCCTCTCCTCCCTGCTCAGCTTGCTGCCTCCCAGGTGCTGTTGAGCAAAGTCCTGAGCGCTGCACCGAGTGCTGGAGATAATAAATGTCCTTTCCCTGCCAGCGAGGCCGCCTGCCTTGTCCTGCAGAGCCAGATCCAACTTTCGGGGAACTCATCAGCCCCAGGAGACCCCACAATGCACAGAACAGTCCAGGTTTGCAGTCCGTGCTGCTGAAGGAGTCTGCAGTGGTTTGTTGGTGTTCTCAAGGCAGTTTATCAGTTCCTTATCAAAAGTAGATTTCTCTGCCCTGCCAGGGTTGGCACAGAACGCGTCCAGAGACACACTGTGCCCGCCCCGGGTCAGCTCTGATCTTTGATACTAATAACTACNTGAAATTCCTCACACAAAGTTGACAACCTGTTCCATGGATTAGAATCGGAGCTACAGGCATTTTCAGTATCATTCCAGGGTCTCTGACACCTCTGGCAAGGCTGAAAAGCCTCCTGAGCAGGGTTTGGGTCGGCCAAAGGCATCACAGGAACCCCCTGGGTTCCAACACAACTGTCCTCTGTCCCAGAGGCCCCACGGAGCAGGGACACAGAGAGGAGCAGAGCTGGAGCACGAACACAAGGCTCATCAGGCTCCTGCTCCTCTCGTGGTGGAGCAAAGCATTTCTCCAAGGAGATTCCTTGTTGTGCAGCAGAAAACGTCTTTTAGTAGGAAATACCTTAAATTTTGTAGTCATCACTTTGGGGCTGGTGAACAGCTGGGAAGAAAACCTGAATCCAGAAGATAATTTTATAGATGAATATCTGACATGAGAAAGATCCCTTCTGAGAAATCAGCCTTTTCTTCAAGCTTGCAAATACATGAAAATCAGTGTGTTAATGTACCTGAAGACACATAAAACATTTCTGTGTTTTCTTCCCAGAGATTTCCATCATTGATTTGGGGAAAATTGGTGTGGACAACGCCAGTGATCCAGAGATTATATTTCTCCCTTGTTCTTCTGAGCTGATTTTATTCCTCTTTCTGAAGAACATGAAAAAAAAAAAAAACGAATGAGCCCCAAATTCAATCTCTTCCTTATGTTCTTATCACAGACATCTCGATGTGTTGTATTTTCCCTCATCTTGTGTTTACTGTAGAAGTGGGAAGTTGAAAAGTACAAGTATGAAGTCTGTCTCTATCCACAAAATACAAATTTAACCTTAAAAATGGATTATTTGCTCTTGTGGCAAGATAAGGAATTTCTTTGTGCTGATAAATCCATGATTTTGCATCCTACTTAATAAAAGGCCAAAATAAAAATCAGTTTGCAAATGATTACAATTCATTAAAATGTAATTATTTGTGAACCACCCTGAGCTGATATTCCTGATGAGCTGAGCTAATCCTGTGCCACTTCCAACCTGAATGGAATTGAAATGTAAAAGTCAGGACTCGGGGAATGCTTGGGGACTTTTGGGTAGATGCAAACCATGAAATGATGAAACATTTCCTGGGAGTTACAGGCTGGGCCAAAAAACCACAAAAATCTTTGGGCCTCATAACTTTGCTATAGTTTTTGAACATTTAGAAATGAATGTGGTTTTTGTTCTGAGGCTGAGTGTGGCTTAGTTAGGTGCCACACTTAGAGGGGTTTGGGTTCAGATCCAGATTTTTGCTGTGGGATCAGCACTGTGTTTCTGTGGATGATTCTCCGAGGGATAGACACTGATAATCCCTCTTTGCATTCCTTCCTGGTGCCCATGAAAGTCAGAATAGACACAGAATATAAATCCTCTGTCCAGAATCAGGTGTTTTTTCCTCACAATCTTGGAATAAATAGAAGTAGAGTCCAGGCTGAGCTGATTAATGATATCCTTGAATAATGATAGAATGATATCCTAATACAGAGGCTTCTTTTTTCCCCTCAGTGCAGCGACTTCCTCTTAAACCTTTGTGTTTCTCTATCCAGCTTGTCAGAGAGCTTTTGTGAGTACTAATGGAAGAAAATTGATTGTTAATCCTGGTTTAACACCTCATTCAGGTGCCTGTGCCAGGTGCCTGATCTGTGTTTTGGATCCTCTCCGGAGTGTGAGGATGGGCTGGGAGGTGGAGCAGCCCGAGGCAGAAGAAACGGGCAGGTTCTTTTCCAGAGCCCGTTCTCTGGTGAAGAACAATGTGTTGGAGGCACATAATGGCACTCCTGACATGCAGCATTTCTGTGCTGATTCATTTCCTGCACGGATGAGAGGGTTCTCTACGGCAACATGGCCTCAGAGTGCTGGTTCTGAGTGTGCAGCAGGGCTGTTAGGAAACATTGTTCTGGAAGGCAGTGTGTTCAGAAAACATTGTTCTGGAAGGCAGTGTGTTCAGAAAACATTGTTCTGGAAGGCTGTGAATTCAGAATTCCCCACATGTTTTCCCACTCCTGCCAGACCATATGCAAGCAGACAGTTTGCATCAGGCCCCCCGTGCCAGCTTCTGCACTCCTGAAACAGGGAATGTTTTGATAAAAGCAGAAAGCTTTCTGATGGCGTTTCACGCCCCATCAGAAGCTCGAGGAGCAGTCACTAATGAGGTTCTCCCAAATGTGCACTTCTCACGTTGTGCCAAGGTGCCCAGCCCTGCCCTGACGGTCGGTGCCAGGCGAATCTGTCCTGAGCACGGAGAGCTCTGGTGATGTGGGACTGAAGTGCCTCTGCATAACTCAGCCTGGCAGCTCTCTGCAGAGCTCCCTGACACTTCTCCGTGCTGGAGAGGCCCTCGTGATGGGGAAATTCGTCTGCATCAGCTCCTTGAGGCTCTGCTTGGGTGGCAGGCTCAGCATTCGGGAGGGAAGTGCCACCCACAGGCACTGCTGGAGTGCAGAGGAAGGACAACGGAGTTCTGGGCTCAGTTTCTGGGAACTTGGAGCCTCAAAAGCTGGTGTGGTGGAGAGTTTCTGCTCTAGCTCAAAACTTCACCTCCAGCTAAGATCCAAGAGCCTTTGGCACAGTGGCCCCAGGCTTGGACATCAACCACCTCTCCAGGAAACCTGTGCCAGCGTTTAAGCACCTCCTTGGTAAAAAAATGCTTCCTAAGGTCAAGACCAGAAAGTCCCCATAAATTCCTGAGTGCCCTCTCAGCCCCCATCTCCTGGAACCGCAGGGACGTGCAGGGGCTGTGACCTGCAGCGGAGCAGAGACTCAGGGGCTGAAGTTCTGTCACCTGAGCATGTTCGTGGTATAAAATCAGGGCTGAGAGAGCGTCAGCACAGTTAAATCAACCCTGCACTGACAGCTCGTGGGGCTGTGCCTGTTCACACCTCAGCAGGGATCCTCAAGAAGGAGGGAGAGAGACATTCACAAGGACCTGGAGGGACAGGACAAGGGGAATGGCTTTAGTCTGAGGGAGGGAGGGGTTAGATGGGATATTGGGATGGAATTTCTGTCTGTCAGGGTGGGGAGGCCCTGGCACAGGGTGCCCCTGGCAGTGCCCAAGGCCAGGCTGGACACTGGGGCTTGGAGCAGCCTGGCACAGTGGAAGATCTCTGGACCCAGAGCTGCAACGGGAGCAGATCCAGGGTTTCACCCAAAAGATGCAGCTGGGTGCTCTCTGTGAGCCTGAGTTTCAAACTTCATTTTATCCACAGGGTGGTTTTTAGCATGCTGGGTGAATGCTCTTGTGTACCGTGCTCAGTGATTCCTTGCTATGCCAGGACCATAATAACAAGGTTTATTATGTTCTTACCCAGCGTGTTGTGACATTATTGCAAAATTATTGTTTTGTTTCTTCTAAACTCAAGAATTTTTTTTTTTTGTAATGGTAATAATAATAAAAGACATACAGGCTGATGAATTATCCACCATGTCAGACTGCAGCACAGCAGAGTCTGAAATAGCTGAGAGAGTAAAACAGAAAAATACCTCAATTTACGAGTGAAACGCTAACACACACTAAACTTTTGCTGCGCTATTCCTCATCTGATTTTTAGTTTTCTCTTCAAAAGTAGACAAGACTTACACTTCTCAGGTGATAAATCTTAACCAGATTAAAGGGATATTCAGCACAGGCACTTGGAAAGCATAAATTGTGGGTTTTGTGCAGGCCAGGCTCAGAGAAAAGCACTACTCCTCATTCTGGTAAGAAATGCATTTCCAAATGAATAAATAATCACTGCTGGAGCACAGGTGGATAAGAGCCAACTTCTTGGATGACATATCAGGTAGGATAATTTGGCACTGAATTGCTGCTGCTGGCCACGTGCAGTGAGTGTTTTTCACTGTGCAGTTCCTGGGAGTTTACAAGTCCAGCTGTGGAGCTGGGCTGGCTGCCTTTGCTTCTGTTTACACCAGCGGGTAGCTGAGGGCAGGGCAAGAAATGTGCACTGGTGTCTGAGGAGAGGTTCATCTCACCTCCGCCTGCATCACCTGCCCTCCACCTCTGCAGTTCAGTTCCCATGGACACGAGGAGCATGGAGAGGTAAGAGCTACTTGAAGAAATTCCTAGGTAAAGGTGGGAGTATTAATTCTCTGGCAAATATATCTGTCTTCCAGAAGGAACCAGGTGAGGTTTAACATCCCTTTCTGTGATAAAACTCCTCTTGATGTCCAAAAACATAACTTATGCAAATCTGCTTCCCTTTCCTTCCCTTCCTGTTCACCTGCCATGTGCCCCACGTCCTCCGTGGATCCCTCTGTGCTTCCCCGTGTGCAGAACTAACAGGAATCCTCACTCTGTGCTGCAGAATTGGGCAGACAATTCAGCTTTGATTAATTCTAGCTGCCAGTGATTGCAGACCACGCATGGGGACAGCCACCCTCTAATCTGTGTTCAGTCCCACAGTTCCCAGCATGGAAATAGTAATGATTATCTCCCCAACTGCACAGGATAAAATGCAGGCTTGCTGATTATGGGGGAAATAACTTTATCAGTTGCAGTTGGGAAGGTAATGCCTAGTGTTATTACACTGGAATGAAAAGGTGCTTTTCTGTGGAGACATCCTTGAGTGCTACAAGAAAAAAAAGGCCGGGAAAATCTACAGGTTCTTTCTTCCACTCATCCCTGCTCTTCCAGCTTGTTTGGTGGCACAGAACACTGTGGGATGGGTGGTACCGCTGATCACCTGATTCCCATGAAAAAAAAGGGTCAGGTTTTTAGGTGCACCATCCCTCCCGCACGATATTTTAGTGTGGCCATCTGCTCTGACTCCGTGCACATCCTTTCTCTGAGTCTGAGCCATCAGGTACCCTGCCAACGGGCTTCTTTTCTCACTAAAGATTACTGCAGGTAATTTCATTGAGATTGAGCGTCGTTAACTCTCTGATTACGGAAACGGATTCACGAGGAAGGTGTGATGAAGTCATGGCAGGGATCTACACTTCCTGTGTGCCCCAATTCCACGCCAGATTTACCCAGAATGAAGCAGCCTTTTCCTGTCCCAAGCTCTCTGTGCATTCTGAGGCTCGGGGAGGTTCTCTCCTGTCACTCGTCATCGTTGTAAGCAGCCAAATTCTGCCCTCAGATCCCTTTGTGCAGCCCTGCTGCCTTCCACGTGCATCCAGGGATGTAGAACCTCGCTGGGATTGAGGGAATCTGCAAAAGTTTCTCCCAGAGCAGGGTTGGGAGGAATGGACTCGTGGAATAGTGCATTAATTACAGAATATCCTGCTGCTGCTGCTGAGCAGGACCCAGCTGTGCTGGCTGAACTTCCGAGGGGGGACAAAACACTCAGAAGGAAAATATCAGCTGAAGCAAGTGGGACGCAGTAATTGCAAGGCTTTGATCTGTTTTTACAGCCCACTTGAAACTGATTTTCTTAGCAACACTTCCCCTAAGCTGAGGTTTGGTAAAATGAGGAGTTACTGGAGCTGTCGGTGATTTACATTTGCATGGCATCTTTTCTATGTCTCTACTAAAGAAGGAATTTTGAAGTGTCCCAAATGGTTCAGGCACCTGATTAAGAGACTCAGAAGTGCTAAGCAAAAGTAAACACCAGAAATCACATGTCACAGAGGAAAATGAAGGATATATTAAAGGCAGCTAAATTTTTAATAAGAGTTTTAATTACTTTTTCTTCCACTATGTCAACATTACCAGAGGAAACCCAGAGCCTCGCCTCTTTGTGTGTCCTTTTCAAAAAAAGAGCTGCAAAGAATCATTTTTCTCCTCTGTGAGAATGGAGTGCAGATCAAGTTCAGTAAAACTTGTCTCTGATCAGACTGCAATAAGTTCTCCAAATGGCTCTATAAATTAAAATATTTGCTCTGTGTTGAGCACCAAGGGAAGACAGATTGTAGCTCATTCACCAGGAAAGGTCAGCAGACCCAAATGAAAATGCAAAAACATCAATTGTTTCCATTCACTAATCACATATAATTGGTCTGGCTCACCTGAACTAGAACACATTTGTTATTATAATGCATAATTAAAGTTCTTTTCATTTTGCTGCTTTCCAGATGCAATTATCTTTCTTTTAACAAATGCAGGGAAGGAAACTTCTTGTAAAACTGAAGATACATTTGACAAATTAGTGTGATTAAGAAAATGTCCCTGAAAGAGGAAAAACTTTCTAAGCAGGAACAATGTCAGCTCCCAGTACTTATTGCCTGTCCTTCGTGTCTTCCATCGAGAGAAGAAATTCTGATTTATGTGGGGATGGAAGTGTCCAAATCAGCAGGGCTGAAACATGAACATCTTCGTTTTGCTCTTCGCTTTCCAGTCCTCTCCTGCTTTCATTGTGCTTTTAGAAAAAGAGATTTTTCCTCTTCTTTCCCCCACTCCTCGAACATAGAGTGTCCTCCAGCTCTGCGGAGTTCTCCCAGTTCTCCCAGTTCTCCCAGTGCCTCGACTGGGCAGTGTGGGCAGGGACATTGGAGCCACACAAAATGGATTCAGGTGGAAGGTGAGGTGATGCCTTTTGGGGAACCAGAAGGGGAAAAAGTCCTTACAAAGTGCACCTCTGAAGTGAGATCAGACATTGGGGCAGAAGGTTTTGCTGTCAGGCTTCCAGGCTTGTTCAGTGTGGGCCTGGGCTTTAGCCAGTGAACCAGAGGCTCCTGACCCCAGTCAAACATCCTGGGGTTTCTGCTCCTCTGCCTGAGTTGCCTTTTGGAGACCTGCACGTGGTGTAATAATCTGTTAAATACATCAAATGGAATAGAAATCTGTGCCCACGGGCTCCTGGGAGCCAGGACAAACCACTGATCGTGTCAGTGCAGGACCCCTCGAGGGACACCAGAGAGATGTGAGAGGAGACGATGACAGGACAAGGACACAGCCTCCAGCTGAGCTGGGGAGGCTCAGCTTTGGCACCAGCAGGAATTTCCTCATGGAAAGGGAGCTCAGGCCTTGGAAGGGGCTCGGACCTTTGGAGTGCTCAGGGAAAGCACTCAGTGCTCTGGGTTGGTGACAGGGTGGGGATGGGACACAGCTTGGACTCGAGGATCTCGGATAATTCAGTGAAATTCTGAAAACATTATCTCCTTACGGAAGGCGGTTGGTCCTCAAAGGTGGATGAGTCCCTGCGTAAGGAGGGAGATGAGGACAGTGGGAGCAGGGACATCTCTCTCTAAATTCCAGCCAGCTGCTCCCTGCCATCCCATATTTGCAACAGCAACACAACAGGTTCAGTAAAATCTCACGTTCTGAACGAGCTTGCCTCTTTCTGGTGCATGATTTTGCCTTTTTCTGGTGTCTAATTACTTCCTGTAACTTAAAGCTGACTTTAAATAACGATGTAAAAATCAGTGATGGGTTAGAGACTTATTAGTATCTTCAGGGATCTAAGATTAAAGATTATAATATTAAGAAAATGCATGCAGTCATTAATGTAATTTTGAAGTGTAAAGCCTGTCTAATCTAATTTACTATATTACAGTATGAGCTATAATTTTGACTAATTAAACGTCTCTAGCTTAAGCTTCGATTACCAATATTTACTTTATTAGGATAAGATTTAACACCTCAATTCCCAAGAAAAAATCTTTAAAAAGTCGAGCATCCCAATTTCCATTGACGCAGTGGTGCACAGGGAAGCCAAGAGCCATTTTAGAGAACCAAAATGTGCTCAAAGACTGAGCACAGCCTTTACCTAACAAGCACTGTTAAGCTGGTAAAATGAATTTAACAGAATGTTTGTAACCACGATACTTGGTAATGCAGAATTTAGGGTGTAGGAAAAGCAAATTGCTTTATTCTGGTCTGTTTGTGCAGCTCACAAAGTGAAGCGGTTCTGAGACAGGTGGAGGTTCACCTTCTGTGGGTTTTCAGCGCCAGCCAGAATGAATAATAACTATTTCTGTGTGCAAATAGGAGGCACTGCAGGGAGAAAATGCAGCGTGACTGGAAGGCAATTTATTGAACTCCTCAGCGCCGTTAAGTGCAGAATGAAAGCTGCATTTACAGGGCAGGGAATGCATCAGACAGGACAGCAGATAACAGTGATAAACAAAGGAGAAAGCAGAAGACTTCTGCACGGAGAGGACGGAGCAGAAGCCCTGCCTCAAACGGATCTGCCAGCAGATATTTCACCCAGCACAGCAGCAGCTCACGCTTAGGGCTTGTCAAACACACCTATTCTCAGGATAATAAAATACCCCCGCAGCAACGCAAACAGTTTTCAAACAGCCACCGAAGGGGAGGCAAGCGCCTGGAAATCATTGCCTGTCCTTGCCGCTGAGTGATGAGCCCGCAGCAGTGCCCGGGAATGCCGAGCGCTCCCTGCTCCCGCTCTCTCTTCCCTCCCGACCTGCGCTTTCTTAGGAACGGGAGGAGCGGGCACTGAAGAGAGCACTTTTCCCCTGATCAGGCCTCTCTCACCCAGCCCCTGCTCCAAAGATGGATTTTTCCTCCTGGGTACCTGGGCAGCTGCCTCTGCACACTTTTTGGGATGGGGACTGTGTGCTGTGCTCCTGGGGAGCTCTCACCAGGAGGCTGCACTTTCTAGGGGATGGAACATCCAGAGATTTCGAGCCCAGTCCAGTAAGACAGTAAATTTCCACACAAACAGTTGCAGTCTAGTGCAACTTTGCCACTTTATTTAGAGGCTGCACTTTGTTCCGAAGGGAACGTTCCCTTCTGGGAGCAGCTGTGGAAGCTCAGTGGCACTCCAAGCTCAGTCAGGCTGCTCCCTGCTCGGTCCCCATCTGGCTCTGGCTGCACAGAGCAGAACTGGAGCTTCACTGCTGTGAGAGGTACAGACCAAAGCCAAGCTTGCCAGGAGGGACAGAGGGGAGGATGACGTGGATTCATGGAGAAAGGAGGGAGGATGACGTGGATTCATGGAGAAAGGAGGGAGGATGACATGGATTCATGGAGAAAGGAGGTTTGGGAGGAGCCAGTGGTGTTGGGACTCCCATCCCACCCCACACATCCCCGACAGCTGCACTTGGTTGTTGTGCAGCTCCTGGTGAAAGGCAAACTAACACCCACTTGTGGCCTCTCACTCAGATCCAGGGTTCCCAGCAATCCCTGACTTTGTGCAAAAAGTGCTTCAAATCACCGGCTCCAGGCCAGGTGCTGTGTGTTTGTTTAAAAGGTGCTTGTTTTCACATTGCCCCATGCAAGGTTGTTTTGTTGGGATGTTCTCTGCGGGCAGCCCTAACCTTGAAAAAATCCTGGAATGGTTTGGGTTGGAAGGGACACTGAAGATCATCCAGTGCCACCCCTGCCATGGGCAGGGACACCTTCCACTGTCCCAGGACGCTCCAGGCCTGTCTCCAGCCTGGCCTTGGGCACTGCCAGGGATCCAGGGACAGCCGCAGCTGCTCTGGGAATCCATCCCTGCCCTTCCCCACGCTCCCAGCCAGGAATTCCTTCCCAGTATCCCATCCATCCCTGCCCTCTGGCAGTGGGAAGCCATTCCCTGTGTCCTGTCCCTCCAGCCCTTGTCCCCAGTCCCTCTCCTGCTCTCTTGTGGGCTCCCCTCAGGAAGAGATGCACTGAGAAGCATTTAAGCACAATTGTCAGAAATAATTTCCTTTTGAAGCCTGTTATGGAATGACACTTAATGTTTTTTTACTAATATTTCTTATTCCTTACAATTCTGACTCAGCAGACTATAGCAGGGCTATGAAGCGCAGAGCAACTACAAACAAAACAAAGGGATTTTTTTTTCCCTGAAAATAATTCAATCTAAAAGCATTTTCCTCACACGTTGCAGTGCAATGTGTACAGTTTAGGAGTGTTTACAAGAATTGTTTTTGTTTGGTTTAGTAAGGTGTAACCAATGCTAACATGAAGCACTGCACTGTCGGGTTTGGCCACAGCAGCGAAACAAAAATGATCAAATTAAATGGCTATGATTGCAGGAAATATTACTGGGGTGGAAACAGAGCAATTATCATGAAATGAAGTTAAACCTGAAACAAAAAAATTTCTGTAGCATAACTGCAAAAAAAAAGATTTCCCTAAAGTAACCCGGATCTCCCACAGCCCTTGTCATCTCTTGCAGTGCTTGCACCTTACTTGAAAAATGTTGTTTTCACTCCACAGCACTTGGTAAGAGAAAATGTCTTGGTCCATTGCAGATTAAAGCAATGCCAGGAATAATGGACAGGAATTTTTGGTAGTGGGCTGGAGGTCCACAAAAGATGCTGCACGTGATAGGAATGGCCCAGGGGAGTGCGGGTGGAGACAAAACCCGTCTGTGCCCTGGAGTTACCATGGCTGTGAGTGTGACACTCCGAGGAGGGGAGGTGACAAATGGCCTCTCTCTTCCCTGGGCACTCACAAGTGCTGTTCTCCCCGCTGGACCCAAGCCCTGGCATGGCAGAGAATTGAGTCCTAGCTGAGGGACAGCGGTGCCAGCTCCTGAGGCATCACCAGCTCCTGCCTGGGTTTTCCCGGGGAATCTGCCGCTCAGGAGTGGCCAGAGCTGACCTGCAGGGAGCTGAGCAAGGCACCGGTCCCCTAAAGGAATTCTTGGACCAAAGAATCGGGTGCAAATCTGAGAGCAAACATCCTGCTGCTGATGGAGCACACTTTGGAGGAATTATCACTGCCTAATAATGATGCCTGAAGGAATAGGCTCATATTTCATCACGCTAAGGATATTTATAAATATATTTAGAAAGCAGGAGGGGAAGTAGCAGGCAATTTTGCTTCCAGAACATAAGTCAAGTGTGTATTATTAAGCCTAAATAGCCTGGATTAATCAAATGTCATACTGGCACTTCTAATAATGACTTTACATTGCAAATTCCATTACCTGGCTTTGCCAGCCAGGAGAGAAGCTACAGAAGATCAATTAAATAAACAGGAAATTACCTTTTCTCTTTATAGTCCATGACTTTCAGCACTTACAATGGTGCCAAGATCCTGAAAATTAAACAGGCATTTGCATAAGATTAATAACTCACTTGCTTTTCCCCCAAGTCACCGTGGCTTATTTAGGACCCCAGAGTTATCCAGGGTCTGCTGGAGAGGCTGGGGATGATGGGAGCAAATTAAAAATGGCTTAATGTGTCAGAGGGAGCTCCTGCAGGGCTGACTTAGGGCTGCATCTCCAGCAGGGCTCCTTCTCCTGCTTCTGCTGAGGGTGCATTTTAAAGGATGCTCCTCAGGGGGATTTTTCCTGTCCCACGGAAGAGAGTGAGGGGGGAATTTTCCAGCCCCGAGTTTTGCCTGCCTTTGCTCAGCACGGGGTTTGTGCCACCAGGCACAGGAGGTCAGCAGGGCTGGGATACCCAAGCTCTTGCAGCTCAGAGTTTGGGTGAGGCTGGGTGGGAGCAGCCTTTAGGAAGGCACAGGGCCTCTTTTGGGATATCTGGGCTGGGCAACAGGAGAATTGCTGTGGGGGGGAAAACCAGGCTGGTGGCTGATGTGCACATCCTCACCCAGCAGGGCCGGGGGTTTCTCTGGACAGAGAATAAATGCTGAGATTGTTCCTACTGGAGCTGCTGATGGATGCTTGGGAGAAAAGGGAACTCCCTCGTGCTCCCTGCAGGATCCTGGCCAGATGGGGCACTGAGATTACTGGGAAATGGTTTCCATTGAGAGAGCTGAGCCTGAGCAAAGGGCTGCAGTTCCAGGTGATCCAGAACACAGGGTCAGCCCAGAGGGAAGCGCTGCCAGGCTGTCCCTAAAGCCCTGCACACTTCCCTGTGTGTCTCCAGAGCCACAGCAGAACCCTCATCTCTCCAAAGAGGGGCTTTGGAGGAGTGGAAGGGGACAAAAATTCCTTTAGGGGCAGTTGTAGAGAGCAGGAACAGAATGTGGGAAGGCAGGAGATGTGGGGGTGAAGGCAGAGATCTTCATCCAATCCAAATGAGAATTCTCTTTTGCTTAGGGTGAAGAGTTATGGGCAGCTTCATGGGAAAAAAAAAAAAGAAAAAAGAAAAAAACAAATCCCTATAATTCTTAATTTTGGTACATGAAATGAATATACTTGAAAGACAACCCAAACCAACCAATGAACCAAACAAAAAAAAAAAAAAACCCAGCAGGATTTGGCAGTTAATTCCTACGTGATTAAAGGATGCCCAAACATATGAGGCAAACCTGGCCCCTGAGGGTGATTAAAAGCTGAAATGAACCCAGAGACATTTGGTAACTGCACAAGCAATTTTCTGAGAATGTTCCTTCTAATTCTGATGGCTGCCAGAGTCTTCACTGAAGGAAAATATGTTTGAGTAACCCCCAAACATAGATTTTTTTATACACTTATGGGTATGTAATGGCTATAAAATGTGAGTTTGAGAGTCTTGTGCTGCTGGGGTTTGGTTTGGTTGGTTTGTATTCTGTTTGCCACACTGAGTTGGGCTCAGCTGAGCAGTTATGGGCCAGGCTGCTGAACGCAGAGCCGTGACCTCTGGCTGTGAGGCTGAGGGAGCTGCACTTGCCAGCTACTCAGGGCAAAAGCCCCTGTGAGGACTTTGGCACCAAGCAGCTGAAACCTGCTCTGTCCACAACTGAAAATGCATTCCAGGGAAATCTAAGAATGCTCGTATTTGGAAATATTCAATTAAGTCATTCTAGTTAACAGCTAATCTGCCTTTAAATTAAAGAGATGTCGGCACAACCTTGATGCCATCTTAATGTGCTTTCATACCAGCATCTCCTTGGCTTATTAAAATTTTAATAACTTTTTAAGCAGGGGAGTTATGTCTGATACTGACTGAGTTATGGCTAAGTTAGGAGCTGGTGGAACCTGACAGGTCATTTAATTCTCAGTTCCAGACTGGATTGTCATAGACTGCTTTTACTCTGCTTAAAAGTTACCATCTCTTTTTGGGCTGGAATCTCTACCTGCAGTTGATTTTGAGAATTACAGAAAATTAGGGCTCTTATCTCTGTTCCATTAGCCAGCCTCAGGCATCCACTGCTTTGGGATGCAGGGGTGAGTATCTCCATCCTTGGCAAAACCTGTGCCAGGAGAAGGAGCAAACTGTTGGATTCTCATGGAAAAGGAGAGGGAGAGAGCTGGGGCTGCAGCAGAGATGAAGTTGGGAAATGTAAGAAAAGCTGCGTGGCCGAGTAATGGAAACTTAAGGGGAAAAGTGAAGGGGAGGAGGTGAAAGTGAAATGAAAAGTGAGAGGGAAGGGACGATAACAGAAGGATGATGTGAGCTAAAAACCAAGGCGAGGAACAGAACAGCTGAATAAGGGCTTGAGAGGAAAACTGTGGAAGCTGTTAGCACTTTGAGGCTTCTTTCCCAAAAAGCCCCAATTTTATGCAAGAATAAAGAAAAAAATGTGAGATTCAAAGTAATGTTGGTGGGCATGTGCTGGAAAGGGAATAAAGTGATTTAGGAAGGAAAATATTGGCAAGGAAAGTAAATACTGGCGCAGGGTAAAAAACAGAAGTAATGAGTCAATAAAAGTAGGGATGAGAAACAAACTGGGGCACAGAAGGAAACCAAATGGATTTGTGGGAACAGGGACCACGGCAGTGGCAGAAAGGAATGAGAGTACCAAGGGAAAAGGAAACAAAACGCCACAGATTTAGTTCTTATTTTGTTAGAGGCTGAAAAAGAAGGGATGGGGGGAAGGAAGGTCAGAGGAGAGCTCTGAGAGGACCCTGAGTTCAGTTTCACCAGTCCTGGGGATGTTCAGGGCAGGGCAGATGGGTCTCTAGCAGCTCCAAATTCCTGCTAGCACTTGGCTGCCTCCATCCTGCTCCTTTCTGGCACTTTAACATGTGACGTGACCCCAGATCCATGAGGATCTTCCTTCCATGGGCAGCACACGGGTAAACTGAAGGAATTGTGTGCTTTGATCCAAGCACTATTCAGGACAGGTAGATGGAGCACATCAATTCCAGCATTTGTGTGTCATTGCCCTCAGTAAACAATTTTTTTCCTGCTATTCAATCTAAACTTACCCTCTTTCAGTCTGATTGTGCATTTGGAGCCAGGGCAGGCTCAGCGTGGACATGAGGAGAATTTCCCCGTGGAAAGGGCGCTCAGGCCTCGCCCGGGGCTGCCCAGGGAGCTTGGAGTCCCCATCCCTGGAGGTGTCAGGGAATTCCTGGAGGTGGCACTCAGAGCCCTGGGCTGGGGAGCAGGTGGGGATGGGGCTGGATTTGGTGCTCTGGGAGGGATTTTCCTGCTGTGGGTTCCCCTGGTGCCTCCACCTTTCACAGGGCCCTGCAGGCCGCACTCCACGCTGGGCCTGGCTGGGTGTTGAGAGTGGAGATCACAGTTTGAATCCATCCCCTCAGCGCTGCCCTGTGATAGCTCTTCCTGGGAAATCCATGGTGTGTTTATGGTACGTGCCGTTTTGCAAGTTTGTAGGTACATAAATTGCAGTACCTTCACCAGTTCTGTGGTGGTCATATTAAATTTCACAGCAGCTATCACATCTCTGGGAAAATAAAAAGTCACCCAATTAAAAAGCAAAGATGGGGCAAGCTTCAGAATGGAAGCTCAGCAGGAGATAAAAATCTTGTTTCTCTGAGCGGAATGGGTCCTGGATGTTATGAGCAGGTCAGAGAAGGGAATCTGTCAGAAAACACAAAGTGATTTTGCTCAGAGAACCTTTTCTACACCTGAGTGAAATCTGCAGCACTTAGTGCAGGGAATATCTCAGCTCCTCAGGGTTTATTAGGCAGCATCCTCTTGCTACCTCAGTGTCTCTCTGGCTGCATATTTACTCACCTGAGTGGGCAAGGATGGCATCATTTACATTTGCAAAGCCCACCTTTATTTTTCTCCAGGAGAGTTAACAACCCTGACAAGATTTTCCAGCTGCATGGTGGCTTCTTAGCATGGGGCAAAGCCCATTTCAGCATCTCCTGCCTCCTTTGCATATTAAACAGCATTACTGGGGAGGAGGTGCATTAAAACCTCTGTCAGCCTGGGGTGTGAATTGAATTACTCACAATATTTACATGTGAGCACTCTCAAGCCTATGGAGAAGAGTGGAAATTAAGCTTTATAAAACCCCTGATGCTTTGCCTCCTTTAACAAAACACCTTTTTTTTTGTTATCGTGCTTCTTTTATTTTTTACTTAATTGGAGCCCTGTTTACTTTTTGTAAGTCTACTACTTTAAAATAAAATTATATAGTACATATAGCCCATGCTTCATAAATCCAAATGCTGGAACATGGAAGTAGTTTTTAGAACCACATTAAGGAAGATCTGTCTTTTTTATGTGTACCAAAGGCACCACAGTGATGTTTTTAGATGATGCACCATAAGTTTGTCAGTGCAGCAGAGCCCAGGGAAATTATGATAATAATAATAAAGCACTTATTTAAAGAATAAGACTTTAAAGAAATATTTTTAAGATTTTTAAAGCTGTGTTGCAGCAAAAAAGATGCAGAGTAATTGTATAAGTACTGTTTTACTTTTTTTGAGGGGGTGGGTTTTTTTTTGAGAGGACTTCAAGTCAGGCTCTGATTTTATGGGAGCAATTTGCCAGAGACAGATTACTCTGGGAACATTCTATAGCACAGCACCATCTTTTTGTGGGATAATCAAGCAGGCAGAGATCTGCTGTCAAAAACTGCCCTTGCCCCTATCTGCTACAAATTGGACCTGTAATTATCTGCAGGCACAGAGGCTAAGCCTGAAAATCGGGGCCTTAACACCTTGAATAATTTATTGCAAATGGGTTTGGATGGGTTGCAAGTTGTAAAGTGTCTTAAAATCCAAGGCATTTTCTATATCCACGTGGACATTGGTCAGCAGGGGATGGCATTGGATGCAGTGAAGAGGCAGAAGGGATTTTCTCTGGTTTTTTATCAGGTCCTGGATTCCCACAGCATTTAACTTGCAGCAGTGGTGGTGTCAATAAACATTATTGGCGTGGTTCCTGCTCCACGCCTGAACATTCCCTGGAGAGCTGCAGCGTACTCAGTGTTCCTGGGGGGCTTTTTTGTGGATTCTGTGGGAATCCTAATTTCCCTTAGAACCCAAACCATTCTGGGATTCTATGAAGAGGAAAAATAAAAAGAAAGAGGGAAAAATGAGCAGGATAAGGTGTCCCTGCCCTTGGCAGGGGACTGAATGAGCTTTAAGGTCACCCAACCTCGGCACCATGAGGCACATTTTGCACAAGGTGCACTTTGCTGGCTGAGGAAATCTGTGATTAATCACCACCAAGTCTGAATAATGCAGAGGAAGCACTTTCATAACAGAATCCCCACACAAAGAAAAACCTTATTTCTTTAAAAAAGAATAAATCTTGAAGTGATTTAATCTTTAAAACGCCATTGCTGCTCGCAGATGATGTAGATGTAAGGAACATCTCCAGCACATGCATGATTCAAATACTCTTTTCAAATAAAGTCTTTTGATGGAATAAGGGAATTAAACATCAAACTCAACATCTCCCAGTTGCCAAAGAGCCCTTGGTGTGACAGCTGGTCAGCTGAGCAGCAGAGAGCTGATGGCTCCATCCCTCAACTCATTATCCAAATGTGTCAGAGCACGAGATGATTTTATTAAAACAGTGATGTCTAAGAGTTGTTAAGAAAACCAGCAGAAAATGCTCCCTAAAAGCAGAAAAGGAAACACCAAGAATGTGTTTGGCACTCTGGATGGAGCCATACAGCTTCTAGCTGAGCTTTATTTTTATTTATTTTTTTTTTTAATCCTAATGCCACAATATCATTTCGTGTGCTAAGGAAAAATCAGTCTCACTGTTAAAACATCAAAGCAAGCCCAGGCCATGCTCTGTTTTAAATAAAAGGACAAACCTTTGGTTTCTCCATTTCCGCCTTCCTGGAAAGCTTCATCAGTAATCTTCCAAAGGCTTGGAATGTGGAAAAAATTTCTTTTTTTCATTTTTGCAAATTTCCACTCCTTTTCAGATGGTTCTCACATCTCTCCATTTTCAGTGGATAAAAGAAGAGGGAGAAAATGAATTAATTTAATTTTGCATTGCTATTGTACAACCCTCCTGATTTTTAATGTTTAATTTGACGAATGTCACGGGGCAGGTTGGGTAAAGCTCATGTCACAATTTCCCAGGTGCATTTGGATTTAGGAAGGGCACGTGGCAAGATTCCTTGCAGGACAGAAACAGCATGAAATTCATTTTTATATCTTGGTGTCAAAAATGCACATCCTCCACATCAGGAGATTTTAAAGATCTCCATCCCTTTGAAAAGATCCCAGTGATGCTCCAGGAGCTCACCAGAAAACACAAAAATAATGCAAAAATGAACAGTGGATTGAGGCAACAGGAGCTTGCCAGTCAGAAACTTTTGGATGATCTTTTTAATTTTCTCCTGCTCTTCATTTCTCGCCAGTTCTCACACATTGATCAAAATGCTTTGAAGACCAGCAGCAATTTCTTACATTAATAAGCTAACTCAGCTCCCTGCTGCAGCTTGATTATACAAAAATGAGTTCTAAATGTCTAATAATGTATTTTTACTGTCTTTTCTAGTATTCAGGCCTTCAGTCTATCTACCTCTGCTTTTGGGGAAGGAATTTCCTGATATCCAGCCTATCCCTCTGCAGAGCCTTCCCACCCTCCAGCACATCAGCACTCCCACCCAGTCTGGTGTCATCTGTGAATTAAAGGGTGCCCTCATTTCCCTTTTCGGAAACAATTTAGTATGTCAAAGATTTCATTTGCTACAGTGGATATGAAGGAAAAGGTTTGATCAGGAAATACTGCGTATTTTGTGCAAGGGAGATGAAATAATCATTAGGGAGCAAAAGGAATCAAAATGAAGCTTTACAAGATATCCACATACAGAAAAGTGTGAAATTTCACACTTCCATGTCCTAACTCCCTTATTTAAAGAAGCTTAGTGTTTTGTTCTCCTCTCAAACCCATTTAGCTGATTTCTCTTTAATGCTCCCTTAAATCCCAGCTGCTTTTCTGTACAGGTTTCACTGAGCAAGAGGTTTTTGATGCTGCACAGAGCTCAAGCTGGCTCCCTTCCCCTCAGGAAAAGCAGCATTTCCAGAATGTTCCTGGGCTAGGAAGGAGTGCGGATCTCCTGTGTAGGGGCTGGGTTTGTAAGAAAAAGGGTTCTTGGGAAGTTTGGAGCCCCCATCCTGGAGGTGCCTAAGGAAAGCCTGCAGGTGGCACTCTGGGCTGGGGACAAGGCGGGGATGGACTCGGTGATCCTGGAGGACTTTTCCAGCCTCAGTGATCCTGGGATTCTCTGATCATGAAATTTGCCCTGCTTCAGTGGCCCTCAGCCCTTCCCAAGCCAGCTGGAACCGTGCTACAGGAAATGACACATTCATTCTGTTGCTGACCGCCATCTGCTGCCCACCTCTGCCCGGATTTCACCAGCGTTCCTGTCGATGAGGGCCCGAGCAGGGAGAGCTGGGGTCGCTCCAAAGGCCAGGGAAGTTCAGGGAATACCTTTCCGTGTCAGATCAAACCCTGCCTTCACTCACAGACAGCCCCAGGGAGAGCTGTGCGCTCCCCTCCCACTTCATTCCCTGATGAGCACTGACAGACAGAGAAATGGAGAAGCTTCCTAAGGGCTGGGTGGCCAGCTCCTCCTAATTCTCATGGGAACCACATAGCCAAAACCCGTTGCCAAGGTGGCATTAAAAATTGCAGACGTTACAATTAAATAAAATTTTAAAAATTATGTACCAGGATGAGGGCGATTTTGTTCTGGCGTCTGATTTTGCAGCAGGTTCTGGTTGCTCTGGGAAGTGGTTGAACGATTGTGTGGAGACACAGAAGTGTGGCAGGAGCCCAGAGCTGAGATCCTGCAGGAGACAAATGGAATGTAGGCAGCAGATGATCCTCAGCTGAGCACAAGCTGCAGGGTAAAACATAAGCTTCTATCAACTCTTGCAAATAATTTGAGCCCAGTGCCATAAGTGCCTTAAATTAAATCCCTCTCAACAGCAGCCAATCTAAATCATTAGACATATGTCACGTAGTGAGCCGTAATCGCCCAAAGAGCCGTGTACACAGCATTTCATTGACATAGGGATTGCGCTGCCGTGCTTGATTTGACCATTTTTCAATGTTCTGTGTCTCAGAAAGCACAGAGTGAGAG
Organism: Bombycilla garrulus; assembly: GCA_013400315.1. NCBI lineage: Eukaryota > Metazoa > Chordata > Aves > Passeriformes > Bombycillidae > Bombycilla > Bombycilla garrulus. The sequence goes on along the minus strand of VXBU01006813.1, from coordinate 352,757 downwards.
CGAGGTTGCCGTTGTCACATCGTTCTGTGCCCCAGCTTGCTTGTGACACACAGAACTCTGCAAGGAGCTTCCCTGCCCACCCTCTTGTCTGAGCTCCCCAGCCAGGGTTTATTGCTGCTCTAGGGTTTCAGTTTCAGGCCAGGCAGGAGCATCAGAGGATCTCCAGTGATCTCCCAGCACGAACAAGCGGCTCAATTCCATGCCCTTACCCCAAAAGTGAGCCCAGTCACTTCTGCCAAAAAATGTAAACCTGTTCATATGTGGAATCACAGGATCGTGGAATACCCTGTGTGGGAATTCTGACACACACAGAGGAAAAACGAGCAAGGAAAAATATCACGTCTCCTTCAGCTGCATTTTAGATTTTATTTTGAAATTTAAGTTGTTTAGTCAGATTGGTGGTAACGCACTGAAATGATGGCCATCATTTGTTTCATCAGTCATGGAAATATTTAATTGAATTTAAGCCATCTTTACACACTAATTACAGTTTCCTCTTCATGGCAAGAGTATTTTATGGACTTTTGATGGGAATTTATTTCTTACAATCAAGTTATGAGGCTTAAAAAACCCCTACAATATTTATGTCCAGTTGCATACATTTTCATATTTTAAAAATATGCATAACAATTTAGTAACTCTGATATTCACCTTGTGGGGCCTGGAGATGTTGTATCAGTTTTTCAGATAAATGTCTTTGTTTCTTTAATTTTTTTATTAAATTTTTAAACACAGTTTTAACCCTCGGGTAAAATTATCCAGGATTTTCCTGCCATTTTTTTCCAAGTACATACCTAACTTCTGTATCCATTAGTGCAATAATCACAACTAAGAAGACCTTTAATATAATAAATGTAGTAAGTATAACTACCATCTCTAATTAGTGTTAATAATTGCTGATAAAGCTGTTCCCAGTGAGGCTGCTGCAGTGGAATGTCTCAATCTGAGTGTGATTTGTGCTGAAGGACATTTCTGTGTGCACACAAGGTGCAGATGTTGAACATTTAGTGTGTTGGAACCCAGGGGGTTCCTATGATGCCTTTGGCAGACCCAAAACCTGCTCAGGAGGCTTTTCAGCCTTGCCAGAGGTGTCAGGGACCCTGGAATGATACTGAAAATGCCTGTGGCTCTGATTCTAATCCATGGAACAGGTTGGCAACTTTGTATGAGGAATTTCAGGTCACAAAAACTTAGATAGTAAAATAGTAGTAGTTATAAGTAAAAAGAAGAAAATTTGAGTGTATGTCCAGGGGGGTTTAAAGCCCTGTACAGGGGGGTTGGAGATCTGTACAGGGGGGTCTGAGGCACAAGATGGAGAATTTTTACACGTGGCATGTTATCTTTTGTTCTTCTTCATCACCTCCATCTTCTTGGTGCTGCTGGCACTTTGGGATTGGTTTGACACAGATCTGGACAGTGTGGTGTGAGGGGCACGGGTTGGTAATTAATGATAAACATTCAATAGGTAGTTATTAGTATAAAAGATCAGAGCTGACCCGGGGCGGGCACAGTGTGTCTCTGGACGCGTTCTGTGCCAACCCTGGCAGGGCAGAGAAATCTACTTTTGCTAAGGAACTGATAAACTGCCTTGAGAACACCAACAAACCACTGCAGACTCCTTCAGCAGCACAGGCTGCAAACCTGGACTGTTCTGTACATTGTGGGGTCTCCCAGGGCAAAGGAGATCCCCACATTAGTGGTTGGGATTTATCTGGATGTAACGTTGCTGCCTCAGGCATCTCCAGATTTGCCCACGCTGCAGGAAGGTGTCTCAGCTAAAAGATCCCCCTTCTTACAGCTCTCGTGAGTGATTCAGGCAGGAGCCTCTCAAGGCCCTGGCACAGCTGTGGCTGCCCCTGGACCCCTGGCAGTGCCCAAGGCCAGGCTGGACATTGGGGCTTGGAGTGGAAGGTGTCCCTGTCATGGAAGGATGGGATTTAAGGTCCCTTCCCACCCAAACCAGTCTGGGATTCTCTGATTTTAAGTTCTTTTTTGAGGGAAGCATTACAAGGAGCAAGTGTTCCTAGAGTTGTTTGGGTTCCCGTTCCGTGTTTCTCTTGGAGCTGTATAATTTAGCACTTGATGTGCAGTTGTCATCAGGTGCAGCAGTGTTTTGTTTACACTTGGTGCTTTAATATTTGCAAATGTAGACGTTGAATAAAGCATTCTTCAGCCTCAAACGGCCCTCAGTAGGTGGAGGAACAGAAATGTTCCAGATTGATAATTACTAAGAAAGCTTTAAACTGCAGGCACCTCCAGTAAGTGTCTCTTCAAGAGCCAACCGTCATTTTTATGAGGAAATGTGGCAGCTCAAAGCACAGGTGCTGATTAAACATTACTCATAAGAGTGGATTCGTTGGGAAATCTGCACCCTCCCCACCCTTAAGAGCATCATCTCAGATGAGCTCCTCAGACATTACTCTTCCCAGGACTGAAAATGTACCTTGGTTTTCTTTAGAACAGCTGCTGCTGAGGCTGAGAGGTAAATAATGCCCTGCTTAGGAGAATGGCAGCCCATTTTCTCAGTGTTCCTTCCTGATACCTGAGGAATTAAGGATGAAACTGCATTAATGCCAGCTAAAGGGAGGCAGAATAATGATGCAGCAGCATGGGGAAAATATGCTGCTGTAAGGCTTAAAGAAAATCCTGAGCAAAAGCTGCAAATTTCTTCATGTCCCCCAAATGTGTGCCTGGAGCTTCAGGAGAATCAAAACCATGGATCCAGTGGGAAACCTGGTAACATTTGGGTTTATATCCTTCCTCTATGCCAAGAAAAGCTAAAGGGGGAGATTTATTTCTTATGATGAAAATCAATCCAATCACTTATGTCTCTTTGCAGTTTCTGTTATTAAACTTCAGGTTTACCTTCCTTCACGCCTGGAACAATCTGGGGAGAAGGAAGGATGGGGACAATCACAGGCAAAGGCCTCTCCAGTTTAGCTGAATGATTTTAAGCCTTTTCTCCAGAGTGAGAGGAGCAACTGCAGCCTCAGAGAAATCTGCCATCAGCAATTGTTGCGTTTGGGCTGGGAGGCAAAGCAAAATTCCCCGTGGCCTTGTGCAGAGGGTGTGACAGCAGGAGCTGCTGTCGTTTTGGATCCTTAATGTTTGAACTCTTGATGAGGAGATGATTTTTTGCATGGTTCAAAGTGCCAGGTGTGCACAGCACTTTCCAAACGGGATCTGCTGCAGCTCTGGGGCTTCCAGGAATCCCCTGTGTCCATCATTCCTGGCTGGACAGGCAGCTCTGCCTTCAGGGCAACCGGAGCAGCTGGAATCCAGAAAGACAGCAGCCACAGACTAAAGTTAGAGCCTGAAATGTCCCCCCTGCCAACTTTAACCTCCCTCCAGCACCTCCTCTCTGGAAGGGATGTACTTTGGGACAATCTGTGATCTGATTTATCCATGCTTTTTCAGGATAAACTCGGATTTCTTCAGCTTTAATAAAGACCTTATGTTCCTAAGCATCTTAGAGATAATAGTGCTTAATGGGCACTCAGGAAAAGACAGAGTGTGTCATTTTTAAAGATATAACCCTGACATTTATGCACAAAAATGCTGTTTGCTAAATGGTGCTCATTTCAAAGCATTGTCTTGGATTTTGAAATGGCTTTCTATTCCTGGCTAACAGCTGGAGAAAAATGTCTCATCCTGAAGCAGTTCCATTGCAAATGCAAACTCCCGACTGCTCTGCAGTGGGGCCATCTTCTCTCCCCTCAGGGTTCCTCTGTGGAGTAACTTTCCAGGGCTCTGTCGAGTGAATGTTTCTGTTCCTAAGGGTCATCTGCTGTCAGAGTGCAGAAAAACCTGCATTTATTGCTGCTTTTCATGAGTGTCACCTCTTGCAGCCACTGCAAAGCACCTTTTGTACAGAGACCCTCCTGATTTAACCAGGTGTCTGTGTCAAAGCAGTGGCAAAACCCCCTCTTGAATTCAGTTTTCCTTGCTGTTGTTTTAGGGGTCCCTATGGCTTCGTTTGGTTTGAAGTTTCCTCAAGAGTAAGGTACAATTGCTTTGTATCTGCCCAAAAAATCTCACTATGTTTGTGAGCAATTGGACACTTTGGAGATGGACTCAGATAAAAGCAGTGAACGAAAACTCCAGCAATTCCTGCAGCTTGGTGCCATCAGTCCTTCAGTCTTCATCCCACCAGCTTGCTTTCCACTCTCCTCATCTGCTTTTTATTTCTGTCAAATTCTTTTCCCCTTCCTTTACTCCTTAATATCAGCATTGATTTTTTTTTTTCCCCTGTGATTGTTCCTTCCTCTCTGCTTTGCTGTTGCCTCTCCATTTCCAGCAGCACCCTGCTGTCCTGGTCAGCAGTGAATGTGCCAGGATGTCTGGGTGTCTCAGAGGGAAATCCTCTCTCTCAGACACTCAGGAAGAGCAGACCTGTGAAGCAGGGCTCTGAAAGATCTAAAAAGACAGCAGAAAGTAAGTTTGTTTTCCAGTGGGACTATTTAAGTTGTGACAGCATGGTGGGAGGAATGCTCAACCATGAGGGAATTTGATCAAACCCTGCTGGAATGGGGAGAAACGTTTGGAACAGCCCACAACACATGGCATAGTGCAGGCAGAGGGAATTATAAAATATAAAGGAGAAAAGCAACAGTTTTAAAACTTCCTGTCAAATCGAGAGCTTGCACCTCAAAAATGATGCTTTAGTTCCTGCCTGGTGTTGCGAGACACCTAAATCAGGTCAACCAGATTTTTTTTACTGTTAGTAAAAAGGAAAAAAGTTCATTACTTAGAAATTCTCTAACAAGAATCATGCCAATTATGCTTTTGGGAAATATTTCCACTTGCACGCTGAAGTGAAATAATTCCCATTGGAAACGGCAGATCCTGGTATCTTAAAAAGCTCAACTTTTTCTATATATACACACACACATGTATTTTTATCCCTCTGCTTTGCAAAGGATCGAATCGAGGCTGAATGCACCTTTCTGGAGTGCAGATAATTATGAAAACCTGCCCTCACTTTCACGGGGGATACTTGGGGCTCATCCCCTCCCTTGGTTGAGGTTTGGGTCCTCAGCTTGTCCCAGGTTTCAGCTCCTCACAGCCACAGAAAGGAGAATTAAACCATCCCCCCTAGTGCCAGCCTTGCATTTATTACATTTGAAATGAAAAATTATTCTGTTTGGCTGTAAGTTTCTTACGGTCTCAAGAAGCTTGCAATCTACAGAGACAGGGACCAAATAACTGCAGAGTTATTTGGGGTAAGGGAGGCAGAAATCCAGGGGGATCCCAGAGTGGAGTTTTTGCCTTTCTGTGCTCACCGTCTTTCCTCTGAGATTCTGGTGGCTGAAAACAAGGAGGGGAAAGTGCAGGAAGGGCAAGGGATGGAGTTTGGAGTTTTGTTTGCGTGCACCCTAAGAGCAGGAGCCCAGAGATGGGTGATGAGTTACCGAGGGGAGATGATCCCTGGCAGAGGCGGGGCAGTGGCAGTGACACGTGGCGGGATGGAGCGCTGAGGAGGAGAACTGGGGAATGCAGGGATGAGGGATGCCAAGGTAGGGCCAGGGGCCGGGAGAGGCTGGGAATAGGCTGGAACAGAGCACAATGCATGGAAAGCTTCCAGAGCAGCTTTGGAACAGATTGGAGAGGGAATGGTGGTGGGAACGCGGCTCTCAGCTGCACTGTGTGTAAAATGAGGATGATAATAGCTCCTCGCTGCCAGGGCTGCTGCAGGCTCAGGCAGTGCACAGAATGCTGATGGGCTCGGGGTGGGTGCTGCCAGCCCCTGTGCTCCAGCTCTGGGAGAGCCTCGGGGAGCAAACCCTCTGCAGCCTGCAGGATGTGCAAATGTGGATTGCGATTACTGCTGGTCACAGGGCTGGGGGTGTTCACCGTTCTTGCTGAGAAACTTCTAATGCTCCTGCACATAACAGAGTAGCTTTATGGGTCCTGTCTAAATTAGAGGAAACAGCCAATTTCTGGATAACCTTACACCGTCAGAGAGGTAACTTTGCAAAGGAAGAGGCTGCTAAACTGTGAGCAATAACTTCTTTGATTATTTTCTGGGGAGATGAGTGTGGTGAATGCACAGGTGCTGGCTCCCAGCTGGACACCACATGGCACAGGAGAATCTGTCCTTTGCTAAGAGATAAGGATCGAAAAATACACTTGGAGGGGGCTCCCAGTAGCAGGTGGAACTCTGTCAGAGGGAATTATCTGGAGAAAAAGACCTTCCTCAGCTCTGTTTTGCTCCTCTTTGAGCCCTCGGTGTGCCCCCAGCCCCACTGAGTGCGTGTGATCCAGACCCTATGGAATCCATATCCCTGTCAGAGAGCCCAAGGGCAAACTGTGTGTTCATTTGGCTTCATGAATCCCCTTCATTAACCTGGCACCAGCAGCAGCTTCTCTTTGGGGAAAGAGCAGCACGGAGCTCAGAGTCGTTAGGATTTTAGCTCTCCTTTCCCTTCAGTGACTGACAGGTGGGTTTTAATGAGTTCTCATGGACCTGCCTGTGCTCCCCATGGAATGGAGAGGAGGCTTTTGAGAGCAGGAATCCCTGCAGGAAATGGATGTTCACATGTTTCTGCTAGCAAACCAGCTGCCTGTCCTGGCACTGGGCTGCCTTTGGGAGCTCCCAGCTCGGGGATGGAGCAGATCCAGCAGGCCCTGTGCCGCTGGTTCCGTGTGTCATCCCGTGTCCCAGCACGTCCCCAGCTGCACAGCTGACACTCAGCCCAGGAAAATTCCTCCTTTGAGCCAGGACAGGAAATATGGGCATCAACCATGTAGAAACAGGGGTTATCCTCAACTAGAAAGAGTCATAAACTGTAAAATCCCCCTTTGAGAAGGGATTCTGCCCTGACCTTTACTGATACTCCCTCAGTCCCTGACAACCCCTTGAAATGGAAAAATATTTGCTTGCCTGGGAGAGCTGGAGGAGCTGTCGCAGGTGTGGCTGCTGAAGTGTGCTGTGTGGTTGTGACATTTTCCTGGCTGTGGGGATTTCTGTGCTCAGAATGGAGCTGATGCTTTGCCCTGTCTGTCACTTGGACTCGCTCCCGTGGCTCAGCCCCTTTTGGCACAGCAGCTGTGCCCAGGCCATCATCCCCTCTTACCTTCCCCTGCTGAACTCCAAGGATGGGCAGATACTGGGTTTTTCCTTCATCCTGCATGAAATCACATCACAAATGATGTGCTGTAACTGGAAAGTCAGGTCTGTCACTGAGCAGGACTCAGCAGCCTTTGGTTTGCAGTGGAGGATTCACTCTCTGACTGAGGGAGGAGGGAACTGAAAGGGAGAACAGCCCAACATGAAAGCCAGTGCTTGTTTTCAGGCTCAGCAATAACAGCTTCCTCCCTGGAATATCATTTATGTCTTGAGTTGACATCGATTTCTTCTTCCTTTCTTCCTTCCCTTGTATAATGCTGTGGTTAATTTGTTTCTAGGATGTTGTACAGTAATTATTTTATTTAAATGAATCATCTGACAACCTGATTCTTCATCAAACTTGTCACTTACTCTGCTATTTTTCTTTTAACCTGGACCTTACAATAAGTTCTGAGCTTGGCTGTCAGTCATCAGCAGAAGGAGAAGAGACTATTTATGGATTTGCTGGATTTCATTAGGGATGTGTGGATGAAAATGCTTCAGCACAGCTTGTTTGTGATGCAGATTCTTCGAGTCATTCAACTCCTTTTTAGCAGCTGAATGGGCCTGAGCAGAGGAATCAGGCTCAAATAGGTGCAGCCCAAGCCTTTTGAATCCATCCCCCCAGCTCAGTCACAGTCAGGAATTACTGCCTCCATGAACTCTCTCCAGCTTCATCCATGGCTGGGTGTGGGACTGGATGAGCTTGAAAGCCCCCTTAAAGCCAACCCAAACCATTCCCTGGCTCCATGTTTTATCCAGGGCATCTCAGCAGCTAATAAAGCCTGCAGTCAGAGTTCTTGTGAGTGCTTTCCTGCTCCATTAATGTGTATTGATAGCACAGAGCTTTGATTTGTTTGCTCAGAAAACACATCCACACAGAACTTCCCCTCTTTCCATCACTCCTCCTTTCTCTCCCCACCTTCCTGCTGCCCGCTGAGCTCGCACTCTTTTCCAGAAGAAAAAAATCCTGTGGAATTCTCCTAATGAAGTATGAATAGTTCCTGGTTATACATCATTAATTAAAATTAATCTTCATTTAATGGGCAGTTGATTAGAGGGATGGAAATAGTTCTGACCCGAGAGTGAAGAAGTGCTTGTGTACATCCAGCTGTGAAGGTTGCCTCAAAGGTGGTTGGATGAAGTAGGTTTAATTCATTAAAAAAAATAAAAAGGCAGAAAGCGATGGACTGCACAGTCATAATTTCTGAGGTGGAGGTGTTTTTTGCCAAGATCAAATGGCAAAATACCCACCCTAGTGGAAGTGGGGAGGGATTGTGGACACCCTTATTTCCAGGTTAACTCAGTAAGCTGTCCCTTGCACCTCTGGCATCCACCTTCCCTGCTGAAGCAAAACTCTGCTTCCAGCAGGAACTCGGCAGTGGAACCTTTCTGGACCAAGCCCAGGCTGGCATTGCAGCTGACTGGAAAGAATTCTTCCTGAAATGAGGTGAAATGAGGGAAAGATAATGGAATTTAACCACTAAACTTGCTGGGATCATAGCTGGGATGAGGAATTACAGGATTGGATCTGAAAGGACAGGCTTTAGATTTTTTTTCCCTTCAGGTGAGCTGGAGTTTGCAGCTTTGGAAAATCCTGCTGGCTTTTGGCATTCCACTTGATGTTTTGGTTCCAAATCCTGCACTTGGGCTTTTTTTTTTTTTTCCTGTTTTTGTGTATCACACTCTTTTGTAATCACTTGGATGTTTTCTGAGGAAGAGGGAAGAAGTCTCTAAGGTTCTGAAAACCTGCACATTGTACATGAGAAATCCATGGAGCGTACAAAAAAACTGCTGAAATGGACAGATTATTTAAGCCATGTCAGGGCATTGCTCTGTGTGGGTTCAGGAGATAAAATAATGCTGTTTATTCCAGAGGAGCCAGGGATAACATTACCAGGCTGGGCTTGGTAGCCTCCAGGGTCTTCATTGCTGGATTAAAATTCAAACCAGGTTTTGATTCCAGTGTGTTCCCATTTCTGATGGTCAGCTAATGACTGCACTATTTCTATGTGGGTGACATCAAAACTGCAGGAGATTGCAGCTCATGAGCTGAATGCATTCCCATGGCCAGAAATTACAGAGAGAGGGGCCTCAAATTTAACATGGGGAAATATGTGTGAGAAATCCCAAGTATTCTCTAGTGACTTGCACTAAATGAGTAAATTATACTTGCAAAATCAAAGCACTGAAGCTGGAGATTGCTGTTTAGGAGAGCTGTTTTTTAAAGTTTGCTGTGTTTGCTGTGCATTCCTCAAATCCTGGACAGTGGGAGTGTGCTGCTGGCACAATAAGGTCTCTAGAGGCTGGAGGGAGCAGACATCCCATTCTGCTGGGACAGGCTGTGGCCTTGAGACACCTTTCCTCCAGGGAAGATCATTACACTTCCCAGATTTGAGTTATTTGCAGTCCTCTTTTGGAAAGCTTGCTCGCTTTCTTAATTTACTTTCCCCTCTTTCTTTCTGTAAGAGGTGAATAATCCTTCCCATTTCTCTCTGTTCCAACAGGAGGGATATTCGAAACTGTGGAAAACGAGCCTGTTAATATTGAAGAATTGGCGTTCAAGTTTGCTGTCACCAACATTAATAGAAACAGAACACTGATGCCTAATACCACATTAACCTATGACATCCAGAGAATTAACCTTTTCGACAGCTTTGAAGCCTCAAGAAGAGGTAAATGTCTCAATTACTGTGTCAGTTACATACCTGGCTTGTACTTTACACTTTTCCCCAGCCTGATCTCTGTTTCTGCTCTGCTTGTATCATGTGTGCCATAAAATTAATCTTTCCAAGGTGTCTGAACTAAGAATCAAGCTGGGCTTGGGCCTGTCATGTGCTTTCTGAATAAACCCCTACGTCCTGTCTGCATGCTAAGAGCCCCAGATGGCAGGTGGCGAGTCCAAGCCAGTTTTCTTTCCAAAACATAGATTTGCCACCTGGAATTCTGCAGAAAAAAAATGATCACAGACTCACAGGAAGCACAGTGGTATGTCACAACCCATAATTAGCACAGATACCCATTATTGGTAAATTATTTATTCTGCATTTTAAAGACCAGAGGCCAGTAACCTTCCTGCCCTGAAATATCAATGCTCAGTGGCCTGGAGACAGATATAAGTTTCCCTGTTATAAACAACTGTAGGAATTGGAGTGGTCAAGTTTGGAAATTTTTTGCCTCTTCTTTTTTCTATTTTTCTTCTCCCGAGAAGGAAAATCATGGCCCAATTTACTCCCATGTAATTGACTTCCAGGCTGGAACAGAGAGGGGTAATAAGTCACAACTTTCCTTAAGCTCCATGTGCTCCTTGGCCTCTAGGAAGCAAGCTCAAAGTTTGAAAAAAATGTTATAAGGAGCACCCCAGTTCCTGGAACTGGATTTGCTAGAAGGCTGGAAAATAAAAATGCCTCACTTCAGAAACCAAGCTGGGTGAGCTCTCACTTTTCAAACATCTACACTACCAAATTTTCCTCGTGCCACCTCAGTTTCTTAGTAAGAGCAGAGAAAAGGAGAATTATTTCAAAGAACATCCAAAAGGCCTTTAAATGGCATTTTTTTGCATTCTTTTCCTGTTATCAGGTATGTGCTGGAGTTATATGCTGAGGAATCTCAAGTGTGGTGGATTTATAATCTGTACAATCCAGGCTGATACAGTATTTCAGATTCCCTGTAGAGTGAGAATCTCTTCTGTGACTGTTGTGGAAGTGCCTTCTCCATTTAATGTGTAGAAAGTTGTCAATCTACATGCAAGAAACTCACACAGACAGCAGAAATTTCTTCTCATGATGAATTATTGAAGTTATTTATGGAATTTGCACATTAAAACCTGTGATTCTTTAGAAAGGCTTCTGAATTAAACCTGGAAAGCCTGTGCACTTCACGCCGTCTGTGAAACCCTCATTTGTAGAATGGAAACAGAAAATAATTGATTTCCTGTCATATTCTATTACAGTCAGAGAGCTAAATACGAATTTAAAGAATCTCAGCTCATTGTGGAAGTTGGTGTACTTAATATTTCACTCAATCAGAGTAATTTCTGAACTTCCCAGCCTCACAAAGAGAGCAGCCCTGCAGCTCAGTGCGGGGCTTTGTCCCAGTCGGGAGCCTTGTTAAAAACATTGGCAGTAAATTTTACCAGCGGACAGAAATAACTGATATTGCTTCATCTCCTGTCTGTCAGCCTGCAAAGACGTGGCAGAGAAAGAAAAATGCAAAGACAGCTTCAGGCTGAGGTATGGGCCCAGGGAGGAGGAAAGCTTTGGTGATGCATTTGGCCGATTTGGAGGGGTATAAAATGTCAGTGTGTTCTTTATTTCCCTGTGCTGCTGCCGAGGGCTTTAGGCATTCCTGCCTGCTTTGTAAACACTGATTATGGAGAGCAGGGAATCGGGGTGCCCTTTGCTGCTCCGTCCCTGCAGCAGCCTGAAATGAGAGCAGCTCACACAGGTGGAAAGGTGCCAGTCCTGCGGGGATCCATGGAGAGCCTGCTGCGGCTCCAGGGATGAATTACCTGACACTCTGCCGTGGAACTTCATTCCTGGGACATTCCTTTGGCAGCCAGAGAGCTCCTGGTTCCTCCAGGATGAAGCCGTTCTGAGGAAGGCAGCTCAGGAGTCTGTGTGATCTGCAAGGCAACGAGCAGAGAAGGTTTTACTTGCAGCAAGCAGGGTCAAGGATAGAAAGCTGATCAGTTAAGCCATTTTCAGAACCACAGTCAAACCAGAATCACTGAGGTTGGAAAAGATCTCTAAGTCCATTGAGTCCCAGCTGTGCCCAATGGCCACCTTGTCCTCAGGCCAGGGGTGAGGGACAGCTGAGTGCCATAGCCAGCCCTTCACTGGACACTCCTGGGATGGCGACTCCAGACCTCCCTGGGCAGCTCCTGACAATGTTTAACAACCCTTTCCATGGGGAAATTCTTGTGCCATGCAATCCAAACCTCCCCTGGCCCAGCCTGAGGCCGTTCCCTCTCCTCCTGTCCCTGGGAGCAGGGCCTGACCCCCCCCCCAGCTGTCCCCTCCTGTCAGGGAGTTGTGCAGAGCCAGAATGTCCCCCTGATCCTCCTTTTCTCCAGGCTGAGCCCTTCCCAGCTCCCTCAGCAACTCCCTTTACCCTCTAAATCACCCCTGCACACCTCAGCAACCACTGGCACGTCTCTCTGTGGCTCTGAGCACCGCAGTGCTCTGTTCTCACTTTGGGGATGGCTGGAGGATGACAGCTCCCAGCGAGCACCCCACAGGTCCCTTGCTGTCACCCACTAAAGCTGCTGTCCCCCGTTTGCCCCAGCCTGTGACCAGCTGGCCCTGGGCGTGGCGGCGCTGTTCGGGCCGGCGCACAGCTCGTCGGTCAGCGCCGTGCAGTCCATCTGCAACGCCCTGGAGGTGCCGCACATCCAGACCCGCTGGAAGCACCCCACCGTGGACAACAGGGACGCCTTCTACATCAACCTGTTCCCTGACTACGCCGCCATCAGCAGGGCCGTGCTGGACCTCGTGCTCTACTACAACTGGAAAATCGTCACCGTGGTCTACGAGGACAGTACGGGTGAGTGAGCCGGGCTGTGAGCCCTTGCTTCTGCCCGAGGCCTGCTGGGCCCTGGGGCAGCTCCCTCTGCCATGCCCTCAGCACTTCTCCTGGCTCACAGGAGAAAAAACACCGTACTGCTGCTGCCCTGGCTTTTGGAAAGCTGCTCACTTCACCAGACCCTGGGAAGGAGCCCCTGGGGTTGAGCAGTCAATCCCATTTTGCTTCCTGGCTGTAGAACCCATAACGCAGCTTCAAACTGATCCCAGAATCTGGAAATCACCCAGTCACCAAGGCAGGCTCACCCGGAGCAGGTGACACAGGAATTTGGGGTTTTTGAGTCCCCAGAGATGGAGACTCCACGCCCTCCCTGGGCAGCAGTTCCAGGCTCTGCCCCTCCATGGACAGAAGCTCTTCCTCAGGATGAGGTGGAACTCGTTGTGTTTCAGTTCATGGCCACTGCTCCTCATCCTGTCACTGGCACCATCCTCTGACAGCCCTTGGGGATACTGGTGTGGATTGATGGGGTATTTGTGTGGATTGATGGGGTATTTGTGTGGATT
>VXBU01006813.1:277332-337468 GCA_013400315.1 Bombycilla garrulus | reverse complement strand
GATTGGTGGGGTATTTGTGTGGATTGGTGGGGTGTTTGTGCAGATTGGGGAGGTATTTGTGTGGATTGGTGGGGTATTTGTGTGGATTGGTGGGGTGTTTGTGCAGATTGGGGAGATATTTGTGTAGATTGGTGGGGTATTTGTGTGGATTGGTGGGGTATTTGTGTGGATTGGTGGGGTATTTGTGTGGATTGATGGGATATTTGTGTGGATTGGTGGGGTATTTGTGTGGACTGATGGATGCCCTCTCAGCCCACACTGACCAGGCCCAGCTCCCACAGCCTCTCCTCACAAGAGAGATGCTCCAGATGCCTCATCCTCTCTGTGGTTCCCACTGGACATTCTCCAGTAGCTCCTAGATCAATCTTCTAGACAGAATAGAAACAAGGAAGGTCTTTTCCAGTCCACCCCATAACCCCATATACATTGGCATTCCAAAACACCAAGTGCTGTGTACCTGCTCAGCTACTGAAATGCCTGATATTAAAGAGATTTCATTTGCAGAGGTATTTACAAAGTAAATTAATCATCAATCATCTTATTAACCCAAAGTCAGTAAAGTAAACATGTCAACTCTGATCAGTATAAATAGCCCTTGGATTTGGGGTTAGAGTGATGACAGTTAACTTAAGATCTTTTATTTCCCATGTTTCTCAGCCCTCAACTCAGCAAGCCCTGAGAACCTCGGAGGCAAGAGGGAGCTTTGTCTTCCCTTAGATGTGCCACTCAACCAGGGGCATTCACACCCCACACAAATATTATCTCCACTCCCTGCAAAAGAGGCGGGAGTTCCTTCATTTTAATAATTTGTTTGACTTTTGTTCAAGAAGCGCTCCTTGCCTGCATTCTCTCTCTCTCTATGCATATTTTTAAGGCAGCCTTTTACTTCCCCTCAGCAGGAGATCAGGATTTTTTTGTGGGTGAATCGCATTTGTGGAAAATAGGAGGCTGTAATCACACACCTCAAAGAGCTCTTAACTATCTTCCCTCGGTTTTGGAGGCAGTGCAAATTACACAGGAGTGCTGAATTAGCCAGTGGAGCTGCACTGTGTTTAAACACTTGGACAAGGCTCTGGCTGGGCTCCACTGCCTTCAGCTAAGGCATGTAAAGCTGTGCCAGCTGAACACCGAGTCTGAGAAATCACCTCTGTTTGAGGACGTAGAGCTGCATCTCAAAGGTTCTCCAAGATCTCACAGCTGCTGGCTGACACCAGGCAGGAAAGTTAGGAGGAGGTTGCCTCAGTTTTATCTTTTTGCCGTTTGGTATTGGAATAATAATGAGCTGCACAGGAAGAAGCCTTATTTGCTTTTTATGTCGCTATTTAAACACATTACGATATGTTTTCTATTGTATTACATCAATGCAAACATATCCTGTAGTCAACCAGTTAAAAACACCTTTCAAAATATTTAGATGTTGAAGCCAAGTATAACCACGGGAGTGAAAAGCTTTAATAATATTATCTAGGAAGCTGGCAAATCTGGAACTAGCAATTATCCTTAGGGAGTGTGGAGTGTGAGAGACCCTGTTTAAGTGACAATAAATCCTCGTGGCACAGGATGGTGATTGTGTCGCTGCCTGTCATTTTTCAGGTCTAATTCGCCTGCAGGAGCTGATCAAAGCCCCTTCCAGATACAACATTAAAATCAAAATCCGCCAGCTGCCCTCTGGGAACAAGGATGCCAGGCCTCTGCTGAAGGAGATGAAGAAGGGCAAGGAGTTCTATGTGATATTCGACTGCTCGCACGAGACGGCGGCAGAAATCCTCAAGCAGGTACCGGGGACGGGAGGCAGAGCTCCACGTGAGCCCTGTGCCCTCAACTCTGTCAGCCTCTCTGATTGCCCTTCCTGGGAGCACTGACCCCTGGGCCGGGGGCTTGTGGATGCAGGGACAGAAGTCACAGCGAAATCTGCAGCAGCCCAGGGCTGCACAGAGCCGCTGACATCCCCAGAGAGCCCCGTGCGCATCCCACAGGAGCAAACACGCTTTTCTTCCTGACATTCCCGGCTCTGCCTCACTGGGGACATCACTTCATGTGTTTCAGCTTGTCCTGCTGTAATCAACAGAGTTTTTAGTTCTTTCCCATTCAAAAAAAAAAAAAAAAAAAGGCAGAACCAGAAGAAAAAACTGTTGTTTAAAACAGTGAGAGAGGTTGTTGTGCGAGGGCTGGCCCAGCCTGAGTGTGAGATTTTTGCAGCAGCACTGTTTGGGGCAGGGGGAGTGGGCTGTCCCCCCACTCTGCTCCCTGCAATGCTGCCCCAAAAGCATCCCCACTTTTGGCTGTTCCAAAAGGAGATTTGTGGGCGAAGAGTTACGTCGACAACACACATTTTGAAGGACTGGTAAGATGAAGGTGCAGATGTCTGGCACCCTGCAGGAGGCACAAAGCTTCCAATATGCCATGCTGAGTATGGAAAAAAAAACCAAAAAACAAACCCAAAGTGTCAAAGGAAGAGGAGGGAGTGCTGAAAGATGCACTAAAGCAGGGCAAAGCAGCAGAAAAGTTTGTGTGGGGTATGGATCAGCCAGACAAGTGACAGGCTGCAGATACAGATAATGCTCTCCAGTGCCTGAAGAACTGGGGGAAGGAGGGGGAATGACAGTGTGGGAGAAAACAGGAAAATTGAGAGAGGTACACCTGTGGGTCAGCGCTGTGGGAGAGGAAACAACATAAATATAGGCTAGAAAGAAAGGGGAAATGGCTTTGCTGTGAGCTAGTTGTGTGGCTGAGTGTCGATGCTGGCAGCAATAACTCAGGGGTTGAGTTGCTCCCTGCCAGAGGCAGCTGTGAAATGTGGAGGTGTGGAGGGCTCTGCATTCCTGTGGGACTCCCCTGATTGCAGGCTGCAGGATGTTCATCTCCCCATCCCTGCACTCACAAACCCCTCTGTCACTTTACCCTGCATGGAAGCAAGATCTCAAACACTGGAGGAAGCCTTTCAAGGACACTCTGTGATATCGGTAGAGAATATTTTTGACTTTGCAAACAATCCGGTGGCTGTCACAGGAAAAACAGGTGTTGTTGTTAAATTATATAAGATTTCTAACAGGAGCAGGACTCAGGGTCACCTAAATTGCAGTCTGTTTTATGCCCAAATCCTACAATTTACCCTGCATTTTGCCTTTTTTAGGAGGAACTTGGCTGAACAAGTCGGGTTGTTGTGGTTAACCCTCAGATCGTTCTAACACACCAGGACTTGACGCAGATTTTACTGCTAGGCAAACTCACCTCTCAGAAAGTACTTCCCTGCTAACCTTAAATTCCCTACTCCTTTCTTCACACCCCCAAAATACTTTTGAGGAAGTGTACTGTATATTTGATCAGGTTTAAGGCTCTCACAGAGCATCCTGTAGAGATGATGTGACAGACAACACAAAGAATCTTTAATTCAGCTCCTCCAGAAGGCTGAAAACCAGGTGTCACCATGGAGTGCATTCCTGGTACAGTAATAAAGTGAGAATAGAAAACTTCAGCTCCAGGCTGTGCTCTTTCAAGGAACCTGGCAGGTAGGCTGGAGCCCACTCCCTGCTAAGAAAAGGCAGGATTAGCTCTGTTCCCACTTCCACGGGAGAAATACCAGTGGCAGATGCCCCAGGTGCCCCGTGTGGGTGAGAAGCAGGAATGGACTGGCCTTAGAAGACAGCAGGGCTAATTAATTGGAAAATGAAATGCATTTAATGGTCATGAAATTAAATAATAGCTCAAGTGAGGGAAAAAGAGCATGAAAGCAAGCACAGGATTTGGTGCAGTTCCCACTAATGCACTTGGCCATCATTCCAGTTCCAGCCCCCCTCGAAGGCAGACTGACAATGGATCTAAACGAGGCAGGGAGTTTCGTACAAGTTGAACAAATGCAAGTTAGAGCTGGGATGTGATTCAAGCCAGGAACAGGGCACCCAAAAGAGATGTTCAGACATAAGAGAGAGTATTTTTACCCAGTCTTTGTCAGCTTGCCATATATAATTTGACCACTGCTACTTTCTTGGATTCATTTCATGGTTCATGACCCACAGCTGAGAGTGTGCAGCTGAAAAGGACAAGGCCCAGGCTCCTGATCTGGAATGGATAATTAGAGATGGAAGTGTCTTTATCTCCCATTGTCCAACCATATCTGAGTTTGGCTGAAGAACAAATGTTATATGGGGAAGGCTGGGCAGGAGATGTACAAGGAGAACATTTGAGGTTGATTTCCCTAGTTTACATTCATCTGAGCTCCACTGTAAGTAAAAGCTATTATTATTTAAATAGGACATTTGTAACAGGTGCATAATTATTTACATAATTACATGCAAAGTTATTTAAATAGCAATGTGCAATGAAACCTCATCCCAGTTTCCTGTGGGCAGGCACACCCACAGAGATATTGCCTTCCTCTCTCTCCTGGGCTGCCTCTCTCTTCCAGGTCACCTGCTCCGTGGGAAGCTCTGCTGGGTGCTTCAGGGGTGTTCCAGCCTGAAATCCATCTTTAGTCCAAGCAGGCTCTTATTGTCCTGCTCCTGGGAGCTGCTGGGAGCTGCTTTCCTGTGTCTGCTCTGCTGCAACCACTCAGCAGAAGAGCCCTGGGAACTCCTATGTACATTGATAGGAACATCCAGGGAATTATTGATGCTTGGGAGTTATTGATGCTTGGGGATGTTCACCATGATTCTCAGCATCTCCTGTCTTCTTGCATCAGAGCATTAAATCATCCTTCAGTGCGAATTTTACTCAGCAGCCATATTACCATTAAGCACAAATTATTGCAAAGTCTCTTTGATACTCGAATAAAAAGCCCCTCTTTAGTATCTAATGTCACAAGCGTGTCAAAGTGCTAAATAGCTGTTAGCTAATTATCATCCTTAATGACTGAGAGAAGGGAGGACAACCAGTTGAGGCTGTTCTTTGTTTCTGTTTGTTGGGGGTTTGGGGGTTTTGCTCGTTTGTTTGGGCGGTTTTTTGTGCCTTGTTTTGGGATGGTTTTGCTCTAGAGAACAAACCTGAAGCATGACTCCTGCAATTGTGATCGCTCACAGCCCTGTGTGTGTCCCTTGAGCAGCGCAGCTGCAGCAGCAGGAGCTGGGAAATGCTTCCCAAACACCCAGGCCGCATTTGGTAATCGCTGTGGGAAGTGTGTCTGGCTGCCTCACGTCGATCTGTATTTTAGGGCATTATGTGGGGTAGCCCTGTCCATGCAGGCAAGTTGGAGTTTGTGTTCTCTGCTGCCAGAAGTGCGGGGGCCTCTCAGCTCTCCCGTCCCAGGCTGCAATCCAAGCTGGAAGGAACCAGCAACTTCAGTCCGGGCGTCTGGATCCCCCCTCGTGCAAATTGATAAGAACTTGCTTTCACCCTAAAGCACCACCACAGACTGACTGCAAAAAAAATGTAAATGACCACGTGTGTTTAACCCGGCAGCTGCTCTGAGCCCCACAGGGTCACCACCAGGCTGTTTCAGTACAGTTTCAGCTCAGAGGAGATCTGCACCATAAAAATCCCATAAATTCGGCATCTCCTTTGCAAAGGCACAGAAATGGCTCCAGGGATGGGGACCGAGTCCAGCCAGGTGACACAAAAGTTCCCCTGGATGCAGCCCTGTATTGTCTGTGCATAAACAGGGCAGGAACAGCAGCCTCTGGCTTATTCTACAGGCAATAAAAGAGCTCCAAGAAACAGAATAGAAGAGGATTAATAAAATCAGAAATACAAACTGCAATTTTGATGGGTAAATCCAGTGAACCATTTCAATGAAATAGCTGCCTTCTGGCTTGACTTTTAGTGGCTGGAAACGGATCAGTTGTTTGCGATTAACACTGAGCTGGTTTTATTATCTGCTGCAGTTGGAAAGTTCAGTGGTTTGTTTTCCCTTCCTTTTTATTCCTTTTTTTTTTTTTTTTTTGTTTGGTCGGTTTGGTTTTGTTTTTTGTTTATGTGCTGAATTGCCACAGACAATCACTCAGTTCAGAGGCTTTTGCCAGGAAAGGGAATTTTGGCCAGCCTGATGCACAAAAGTGCCAGGACAAAGGAACTCTTCAACTCATTGAGGTTGAAAAGTGGTATGTTTATTACAGCACCGGGCACACGTGAGGTAACCCTCCCAAAAGCATGAGCAAATTCCCAAAGCATTGGGAAAACATAACTGAATGAAATGCATAATACATTATCTTCACTCTAACTACTCCAATTGTATCCAATCTGCTAATAATTAAACCTCTAGCTTCTTTTTCTAATGCCCCTAAGCACTTCTCCCTGCAACCTGTGTTGCCTGCTAATAAATTTTTTTTTAACACTTCCAGACTGCAGACTAAAGGATTTTAAAAATCAGCATCTCGTTATCTCTAGTAATTTTTCTTGTCCTGGAAGTTTTGCAATCTTTAATCTCTTTTCCTGAGCAGAGGTGATAAAAACACCACCTAAATACAACAGGATATTTTTGGCTCCTAAAGAGGAATGTAGGGTTTATTGCAATCAAGCTCTCATGACCTGTGATGTGTTTAACTCTTGCTTTTCAAAGGCACTGCAGGACACTGGGAGCTTTCAGAGGAAAGTACCTTAACCTTTCCATCTCTTTCACAGATTCTCTCCATGGGAATGATGACAGAATACTACCACTACTTTTTTACAACACTGGTAAGGAACACTATAAACATCTGGGGGGGAATTTCCTCTGTTTTAGAAAAGAAAGCTAAATTTCCCCCATTTTCTAGGAGATCTTTGTTGCCATTAGTCAAGGAAACCCCTGGAAAATGGGTGCAAACACTCCTTAGGAATATCAGGACCCACAATTTCTTTAGAAAGCTGTTTGGCCCCAATTCTGGGGCTGGCTAACACTTTAATGCAGTGAAAATTAATCGCGCTATGCTGATTAACGAGAAGCCATCGGTACAGATGGACCAGAGTGAAACAAAATAAAGAATGAGTGGCTTTGCACTGTGGGCACTGCTGGTTCATCACTGTTTAATTGTTTCATCTACTTATAAAAACCACAGATGGATAAAAGCACTTAGGAAATGTTATCATAAAAGCAAACCCCTAAGTTTTGTTTGATGGTACAAACACAGCTCGGGAGGTTCCCACGGGGCTCAGTCACCCCAAATGCCCATTCTTTTCCTGCGCTGTAAAGGCTCTGGAGCCTGCATGCACTGACACATCCATCCCACACCTGGCAGAGGAGTGGGAAAAGTGACAGGAAAGTGGGATTCATAAGCAGCCAAAGCGCAAAAAGCTTGCTGCGTCCCTCGGGATTTTCCTTCCTTGGGCTAAGAAAGAAGCTTGACACTGACCAGCTAATTCCTCGTGTTGGCCTGCCAGAGCTGCAGCACTGCTAGAAATTAAAATGTGCAGCTTGCTTGCAAAGCAGTTCTGCTGTGGGGAACTGATGTTTTCAGAAAGCAGATGTGTGGTATGGCACCCATCTCACACAGCTTCGGCTCAGTCAGGTTTCACATGGGAGCCAGGGTTGATGCCTTCAGTTTTAGCTTTTATATTTTTCAGATTCTGTGCTGCTTTAGTGTGCAGCTCTGGGCTTCACATTAAGGGTTGGGGAGCTCTCTCCACAGAGTAGGGAGACAAAACAATTCCTTTCCAGCTGGGCACCAAGGACAAATTTTAGGTCCAAGAGTGGAAACAACAGTGAAAGAAGAGAGGGATCAAGGATGGAGCTTCATCACCTGGAGCTGTAATTGGACAATGAACTCCAATCTGCTAATAAACCAAACTGTATAAAAGTGTGAGCCCTCATGACCGGCGGCCATTTTTGTGCCCATTTGTGGGTTTGACTTGGGTGCGGTGCAGCCCCTGAGGGGTTCCTGCACTGCCCAAGGTGGATCCTTTCAATAAACACCTTTTATCCTTTGATTCTACCCAGTCTCTGTTTCCAGGTCTGCCTTCCCAGGCATCAGGATGGACAAGCCCCACAATTCCCTCTAAAAATGGTTTTGTTTGTGCTCCTGCTGGTGCTTTAGGACCTGTTTGCCCTGGACCTGGAGCCCTACAGGTACAGCGGGGTGAACATGACGGGCTTCCGGCTGCTCAACATCGAGAACCCGCACGTGTCGTCCGTGGTGGACAAGTGGTCGATGGAGCGGCTGCAGGCGCCCCCCAAGCCCGAGACGGGGCTCCTCGATGGCATGATGACAGTAAGTGAGCAGCCACGCTGCCAGGGGTGCCACGGGGACAGTGCCCCGTCGCCGTGCCACCGTCCGTCTCGCTGCTGCTGAGAATTGAAACACTGCCTCGCTCTCCCCTCCGCCTGCTGTGCTGTGCTGTGCGGCGGAAAACACGGCGGGAAATGGAAGTTCCCCAGCGGGTGCAGGATTTATCAGCTGCAGGGGCAGGTACCACACGTGTGGGAAGGGAGTAGCGTTTTGAAATGGGTGAAGTGCCCTTTCTCTTCATTTCCGTCTTTACAGAAACTACAGACGGCTTTTGAGAGGTAATTTAAAGATAGGTGAGAGGTTTCATCGAAACAGGGAATCAGGATTCCTCCCAGCACTCCCCCAGGTAGGAAAGGAAAGAATAGGAACAATTACACAGACAATGTGACTCCATTCAGTTTGGCAGGGTGAAGGGTTGCCATCTCTTTGCAGCATGAGATAATGTATCTCGTGGACTGAGTGGAGCTTGAAGCCATAAGAAAGAGATTTTATTGCAGATGATTGCAGGGAAAATTTAGAAATGTCTTCACATCCTGAGGAGAAATGCAGTAAGTGTGCTGTTCCTGGCACTGCACACACTGGTGCTGCTTTGAACAGTGTCACTGTGCTCACTCATGCCCAAAGCAGGGAGAAAGTTGTCCCTGGGAATTCCTGATGGGAACTCACTCAGAAATCCCCCAGATGCAACACTGGGAAAAGCAAAGTTCTCACCACTCTCCTGCTCTCCTTGGTGTCCCTGACTCTTGTGCTCTCCTTTGCTTCTTCATAATCTCTGTGTCCTTGATGCTGTGGCGCAGCACCGAGGGAAGCCCCTCCCTCCTTGCTGGGATCATTTCAATATTCCTGGCAGTTCCATTATTGCCCAGTTTGATGGGGAGCTGCACCACTGCTGCATTTCATTTGACAATAAGGCTGTGACAGGCGGCACAGTGCACAGAGATCAGGACTGTACATCCTGTTATGAACTCAGGATTTATCCCTTCTGCTTCATGCTCTGCTTTTTTTCCTGAAAGCATCTGGGCACAAGCAAGACAGCTCTGAGTTCACGTCCTGCTGGATGCCCAAACTGCACCCAGAGGCAGAGCTGCTCTAATGAGATCTCTGCCTTTCTTTGCAGTGGTTTAAGCAGCACGCCAAATTTAGACAAACAAGTTCCAGGACTGCCTCTGAATCTCTTTCTCCTGACATAAAAACACAAAAATCAGGGTATGGTGATTGACTTTGGAAAATGAAGTCACCTGTTGCACCCTACAACCCTAACCAGAGCCACAGAGAGGGGAGAAGGGACAGCCAAGGGAGGTGGCACAAGCTCCCCACTGCTGCACGAAGGAGGGATGAGTGACAAGTGGCACAAGGACAGGACTGAGCAGCCAGGGCTGGCAGGGCTGCAGACACTGTGGAGGCACCATGTGGTGCCTCCCAGACAGAAGAGAGTGAGGACAGAAGAGCTTTCTCACCAAGCATCTCCCCCCAGGGTTTCTGGCCCCAGGACACAGGCAGAGCCAGTAAAATCCAATCTTGAGGGCCCAGTCCAGTGTAAAAACTGAGGTCTGTTGACACTGAAGGGAATATTTCCATCAGTTTTCAGGGATTTGGGGTCAGCCCTTGATTCCCTGAGCCCTTGTTCCCTTGGAACAGCTGACTGCTGTGAGATGCTTTGCAGTGAGAACAGCTGGCATTGTCTCCTCCTGCTTAACTCATCACTCACAATGTTTTCTGATCTCACAATTTGCTCCCATTGTGGAGCATTATTTTGGGCAGATTCCGACAAGCACATCAAGACCAATTTCTCTTCTGCACTATCTTAAGATTAGTTCTTAAATTCAGATACATTTGAGCAAAATCCTCCAATACTAGTAACACTGATGCTGTTGTAATTTACTCGAGTAAACGGCACAGACAAAGAATCAAATGCATTAATTTCCCAGAGGAATTGCATGGAAAAGAAATAGAAAACTGATCAGCTCTGTAGTTCCTACAAAGGAGTCCGATGTCTCATCTGCAGAATTACTGCCTCTTTTTTATTTTCAGGCCCCTGCATAATTATTCATTAGCTTTACCTGAGAGGTAATTTGTGCAGCATCATTAAGGGAGACACAGCCATTCCCACCTCACTGTGAGAGCACTGAAGCCCAGTGCAGGTGAAGGCGAGACTTTTCTCAAGTGACACAGCGGGACAGAGTGCGGTGCAGTTTCCCTCCCGGTGCTGAAAAGCTGTCGAAACGCTGTGAAGAACCGGGTGGCGAGCCCTGGAGAGGCTTTTCCCCGGCAGGGCACTAACGCAGGCGTGTCTCTGCAGACGGAGGCGGCGCTGATGTACGACGCCGTGTACATGGTGGCCGTGGCCTCCCAGCGAGCCGCCCAGATGACCGTCAGCTCCCTGCAGTGCCACCGCCACAAGCCCTGGCGCTTCGGGCCCCGCTTCATGAACCTCATCAAGGAGGCAAGTGCAGAAACCCTGCCCGTGCCCCTTCCTTTCCCCTTCCCCGCCTCGGGGTGCTGCTCCCTGGCCTGGTCCTCGCTCTGCTCCTGTTCCTGGCGCTCGCAGGGTAAATTCTCCTCCGCCTTCAGGCACAAGGCTCTGGCTTCCATTCCTACCGAGGTGCTAAACCCTGGGTGTGTGGCAAAGTCCCGGGCTAAAGCGCTGTGAGACCTCCCAGGTTTTTTTATGCGGTTAATGTTTGTTGTGGATGTCGATAATTTCTAAAAATATGAGGTAACTACGAGAGTTGTTCTGGAAATTGAAAGAAAAGCGAGTCTGTATCTCTGTCCTCGCTTCACTGCGTAATTCCAATTGTTTTGCAGATTGTTTGATCGGTGATCAATATCCAGAAAACATTGCAGCCAGTATTTCTAAAGAAGGAAATTGCTTTCTGAAGCAATGTTTTGTCTTACAAGAATCTGTGACTGAGCTTGATCTAGAGATGTCTTAAAAATATGCATTTTAGTTGGAATGCCGAGTTTACCTTTTCCCCACCTCAGTTCCTGCGTTTGAAGAATAATTAAAATTAAATTGAGAGTTAACAAAAGACTTTGTATCAGTGAACGCCCCTGCAGTGATGCCTTACTTTTTTTGGGGGGATGCTGAGTATGAAACTAAGGGTTCCCAAAGCCTAAACCAGAACACTTTGCCCAAGAGCATCAGATGTACCCCAGCAGATCAATTTAAAGCTTGAACAGTGACACAGCTCTCATTTATCATGGACAAGTAGCTTCTCTCTCATGGAGTGAGATATGGCAGCTAATTACTGATGGCTTTGCAAATAGAGTCTCTCCTGGTCAGTAAAACACTGATTTAAATACTCTGAGAATCTTATCTTCCTGTGCCTGATGCAACCAAAAAAAAAAAAAAAAAAAGGTGGTTGTTAAAAGCAGAGGATAAGGTTTAATAAGACCGTATTGCATTTCCTGAAAAGCCTAAAACACCAGTTGGAAACAAATACCAAATACATTTGGATCTCCCTAGATCAAGTAAGGATCTGCTTTGTTCAACAGGGATAGAGGAACTTTATAATTAGGAATCAGTGGATAGTTATGGAGAAAATAAAGTCAAGGAGACAGAGTGATAGCTTGGACCTACATAGGCAGAATTTAATTTTCCTATTTTGTGATGTGGTACTGACATTCTGTGAAGGCATTTTACAGACTGATCTAAAGACTCCAGTACTCCAGTCTAAATAAACCAGTTTCAGACAAAGAATTTGCCTGCAGTGATTCCTGCAGATGCCGGAGTTTACAAGTGCTTTAGTGGCTCCTTGGTGAGTTTTTGCATTTAATTTTGGTGGTGGAAAGAGCTGAGGTCACCTCATTTGCTTTGTGGGTCAGCGCTGTGAAATGTCTGGGATCGAGGCTCTGCAACAGCCCATTAAGGAGTTTTTAATGAGGAGTAACTCCTTGTCAGAAGCTGTTGTCTCTCAGCGACCCAGTGCCATTCACAGCTGAAGGATGTTCTAATCTTCGAGCCCCTCTGCAGGCACTGGCAGTCAGTGCCCCTTACCCCTGGAAAAGGAGGTTGTTGTCCGTCTGCAGAGGGGGAGCAGGGACAGAAAGGGCGATCCCACCTCTTCTGAAGGAAGAATGGGTGTAAACGTGAAATATGTTTATAATTGAGTGATCAAGATCTGCTCATGTCCCCTCTTAAGCATAAGGCTCCAGATGATGATTGTTTTTCAGTTATCATCGAAACTGCTGTGAGCTCCCCTTGTTCAAATCCGGCCACAATTAAAAGAACAACTGCAGAGAGAGGGATAAGGATGCAGATTGGACTCTGAGTGACTGTTAAATGCCCTCAAGCAGAATCACAGAGAAAAATCTCAGAGACTGAAAGGGATCTGAAGATATTTCAGTTCCTACTGTGTTTCTGACCAGATCCCTGCCAGGCACTGAGACCAGGAGCGAGAGCCAGCCATCTGCATTCAGCACTAGAAGGAGAGGGAACTGGAGATTTTTCATGACAGTAAAAGTAGAAATGTGAATCATGACAGAAGGGAAAGCAATCTATCTGCAGAGGTATCCATCAATTTGTTCTGTTTCTGACTGGCAGGCACCTCCAAACACAGGAGCACAGAGAATCTTGTAAGAGAACGGAACATTTCTATTGTTTAATGGTCTTTGATTACTCCCAGAGCCAGCATGTCACAGTGTTTTCATGGGCCTCCAACCATGCAGAGTGGAACAAATCAAAAGGAGAGAGCAGTACAAGAGCCTGATGCCAGAAGAGCCAGGAAATCCCCTGCTCTCTGAGAGGGGGGCTGTGGGGCAGCACTGAAATCTTTGTGCAATGACTGGGAAAGGATGACAACATTTTGCTCCAAAACACAAAATAAAATCTCTTCTGCTGCATCTTTTTCATTGCATTTTATCACTGAGCCAGTGACAGGGTCTCTGGGTGCTGGATTTATTCTCTGGGCTCTGGTGCTGCAATATTGAGTTACACCAAATTGAAACAGTTGTTTACTTGGGTAGGGCTTCTCTCACCAGGTGTAATTTAATATTAACACTTGATCCACTCTCACTAAAACAATCTTTTTTCCTTGTTTCGCTTTTCATAACCTTTACTTCTAGTCCATGAAGTGCATTTCTGCTATCAGCCTATTACTGACTGTTACTTTGACCTGAAAACTCTTAATTAGGAGAGCAAACAAAACAACTGTCTGACCTACATCCCATGGTGCTTTATTAGCAAATAAAGCTCGGCTTCCCAAGATGACAATGAGGCTGAGGGTAGTGTCAATAGGCATTCTTATTCTGAAATCAAATTTCAAGTGGAAAAACACTTATTTATGGAATTATCTATGCTCAGATTGCAAAGTAATTGCAGGATTGCATGCTGAGAATAAATGCATATTGAATGGATGAAAACTGATAAAAAATTATCTGCAAGGTACTGATACTGTGATATCCAAAATCAAAACAAGCTGTTTGACAAAAAGATTACATGTGTTTTCTTCCATTCTGTTTTCAGCTCATTAAATGTCACCTGGGCAGCAGATCTGTTTACAAAAAACAAGCAAGAGCTATTATGAAGTGATTTTATCTGAATATATGGAGGATGTTTCGATATTTTTGCTGCACAAAACATTTTTTCAGGACATATTTAATATATCTTACTCAAACACGATGCACAGGTTACATTTTCCATGTTCACAGCCCAATATAATCCCACCCCTCCAGCCGTGGAAAATGCACCTTTCTGTTTCTCACTCTATTTCCCTTCCAGTGCTGCTCAGTGAAAGCCCAGGACTTCTCCTGGAGCTCTTCCAAGTAAAGAGGCTGTGGAGCATCATAATTCTCAGTTTATCTCCACAGATAAAGCCCTGTGCTGGCAAGTGCTGAAATTCTCTTCATTCCATCAGTTATGCCAGATGTGGAGCAGGATAATGGCAAAGTCATACCTAACTCAGTGTATTCCATAATCCTGGGGGATCTCTGTTAATAAGAGGATTAATTGTAAGAGCTGACAAGTTGATGTGTGGCTCATCACACATGATTTCCACTCCAAGGAGAAGCAATATCACTGTCACTTCAATCTCTCTGCAATTCCAGTAAAGCAGGGGCTTTCTCTTCCCAAAGGAAAGAAAACCAGAGGAAATTTAAACTGTTCTTGGTCAGTAGCACTTTGGTTATTTCTTTATCTATTTATTTATTTGTTATTGATTATTATAGTGGTATTGTTATTTATGGCTTTGGGGGATTTTGTTCCATCAAAGAGACCTGAGGTGTTCTGAGCACTGTGGGTTGAGGTGTTCCTAGGTTTTGACATTTCTCATTCAAGTGTCAGGTACCATCAAAGCCCTCCTCAGAAACTTGGGAATACTGGTTCCTTCAGCCTTGTAGTTAATCAGGAATGTACATTAAACCAATAACTCATGTTCATTTTGCCTAGGAACTTCTGATAATAAATGAACAGATTATAACCCCAAGAATTAAATATATATACACCGTATAATAATCAAAATAATCCCACTACAGAACAGAGTAGACAGGAAAAGATTCTTATCTCCAATTAGACTTCACTCCAGCTTCTGAGTGTACTCCTCTCACAGTGAACAGTCCAGATGAATGATTTCTGACCCAGCTCTCATTAAAGCCAGAGAAAAACCCAGCTGATTGCTTGTTTTTAGGAAAAAACTTCCAAATTTTCAAGTTACACTTCGACAGCAAGAGAAGGAGAAAAAAGAGAGAGAATAAAAAAAAATGCAGGTCTGTTCTACTAACTGGATCTGGTCTGTTTGGGGAGTTTCTGGAGTTGGTTTGGACACTGCTGCCACGCACAGGGTGGGATTGTTTGGTGTTGTGCAGGGCCAGGGGCTGGGCTGGGTGATCCTTGGGGATCTCTTCCCACTCAGGATATTCAATGGTTCTGTGATAAGGCAGGGAGCAGCTGAACTGATTGACTCTGGGATTGAACTGCTGATTGGCTCTGGCTGGAATGGAGGCTGCTGCATTGATCCAGGATGCTGAAGTGGAAATTGATACCAAGACCCTGTGATGGGTGGGAATTGATCAAGCTCCTCTGGAGTGCTTGGTCTGGAGGCTGGGTCAGCTCTGTTCCGCTGTTGTTGTAATTTCCCATCAATCTATTGATAGGGATTGTAATTGGAATATTGAACCCCAGAGTTCAGCTTGTGCTTTCCCCACAGTCCTCCTCTTTTCAAGCAGTGAGAGCAGGGAGCTTCACAGTAAAAGCAGGGAGTTCCACAGCTCTCATTAGGTTGCTTGGTGTATTTTGGCCATGGCAGAATGGCCTGCCAGCCTCTGAGGGTGGCTGAAGTTGTGTCTGTAACCCGTTCTGTCCACTCTCTTCTCAAGCCTTAGTCAGGAAGGGTCTGAGCAGCTGCTCACAGTGATCAATTGGATCAATTACCTGATCAGTTTCCAATTCAGCTTTCATTATGTCCTGGAACACTCAGTGTGTCACCAGAAACATAAAAATTGCTATAAATCCTGTGTTTGAAGGCGTGAAATCCCATCTCTGTGATACACACACACACGCAGCTCCTGGCTTTTCAGAAAGTTCTGCTTCATTTCAGTTTGTTAATTAACAAGAACTCTGCATGTGCTGCATGTCTCTGTTTTGGTTTAGAAGCAATAAAATAAAAATCAGAAATTAAATTTAGAATTCAGATGCTATCTGAAGCATGTTCCTCACCGTTAGGGTTTAAAAACCCCATCAGCATTTAACCCTTCTGAGAAACACTCCCTGGCTCCTGTTTGTACTGAAGTCACATTTGGTTCATTATTTGGTGGTCTGAGTGGGATTGAAGTTGGACAAAGGCCTCTGTGCCTCACACTTTCAGCAGCTTGTAACGCCTTTTCCTCCCTTTAGTGCAGAGGTAGAAGCACCAAAGCCTGTTTGGAAAGGTGAGATGCATTTCACCATATAAATCTCTTTTCCCCCAGAGAACTGCTGCCAGGTCCCCGCAGAACGTGTGGGGTGTTTATTGAGGATCAGCCCCCGTTAGCAGGGGAGCCGAGCACAGGATATGTTAGAATAAACAGGAGCCTCTCACAGGAGCAAATCAACCTCCCAGGAGGAGCTGATCCCTGAGGAGCAGATTTCATAAAATCTCCCATCTTTACCAACACGAGATGGGGGCACATCAGAGGATTAAAAAGGCAGGCTGGAAAAAGGGATGTTAGAGGTTGAAATTCATCTGTATGTGTCCCCCCTGCTATCTTGATTATATCAGCATAATAAATAAGTAATAAATAACCCTGCAAGTGTTTCACTGTTGACAGCAGACTCGTGTATACCCCCAAGTCATTAAGATGGAAAATCTCACAGCAAATTTGTTGCATTAATGCTTTTCCATTCTTATGTTACTTAAGTGTTTCAAAGTTCTGCTGCTTCCACAAATTCCAAATGCATCAGATTTGCCTGAGCCACGTGGTGAGAACTCCCCAGCATCCAAGATTAAATCCTGTAGATTCAGGGCTGGAATTCAGATTAAACAGGGGAGGGGAGACACCAGTCTGCAAGTGTGGTGATTTTTAATGCAGCTTTACTTCTGTCCTCTGTCTCCAATAAATTAAATGAGGCAAGGAACAATGTGTGGTGGAAAAGCTTGTAATTTAAAATTATATGGCTGACACACGCGAAGGAACAATGCCATCATTTATCGTCAGCTCTCCTTGTGTCTCTGACAAATTTAATCTAATGGGAGACCTCCCAAAAATAGATTATCAAGATTTGAAAAACATCACTTTGCTATGGATAAGCACCAGCTTTGGGGACAAAATGGGGAGAGAGGGACATCTCATTTCAAGGCAAACAGGCTGCGTGGGAGGCTCACAAGACACAAGAGACTGAAATTGGGAAGAAAGTTCATCCTTGCTCTTTATCCTTGTCCCTGGAGAAGCGTTCCCCAGCACAAGGAATCCTCCTGGCTGTGCAGGACAAATGCAGGCCCTGGTGCCAGTGTTTAAAACAAGGATTAGGATTCACTGGGTTAGGCTTGGACAAGACCCGCTCCTCTGTGGCTCGTGTGCTGTCCTTCCCCTGGGTGTGACATTTGTGACCATACCCTGCAGAGCTTTTGTGGGTCTCTGCGACTGGCTGGGCTTCTCCTGGAAGAGCCAAGGCCCAGCCCCACAGCTTGGACAGAGCAGACTCCTCTTTTAGTTCCTTGAATTCTTGTGCAGTGCAGAACTGCCCTGGCTTTGGGCACGTGCAATTCTCCTGTTCTCTTCAGCCAGTCTATTATTTTTTTATCAGTACCAGATGTATCTAAAGCAATCTGTGTAAACAGTCACAGACTTGTGCCTGGTTGCAAAATCAGAAAGAAACTAAACAACAAAAAAGGGGGGGGTTTATCAGAGTAGCAAAGGCACGTGTGCTTAAAACGCCCCAAATGTGGAAGTGATTTGATGCTGTGGTGTATTTCAATCGTGGTTCAGAGCAGCTCCTGCTGGGTGCCACAGGCAGGGTGTGTTTGTGTCCCCAGGCACGGTGGGAGGGCCTCACCGGCCGCATCACCTTCAACAAAACCGACGGGCTCAGGAAGGACTTCGACCTGGACATCATCAGCCTCAAGGAGGAAGGCACGGAAAAAGTAAGCAGGTCTTTTGTAAAAAAACACGGCAAAAAATTAATTTGACAAGGGCGTGGTTCCTCAGCTTGAATCTCCTGTGACTGGGGTAGAAAACCCCACTGTTCTCAAGTGATTTGAGGCAGGGTTAAAGCAGAGCTGCTAAGATTGGTTTTTTATTTTACAGTGTGGTTTTTTATTTTACAGTGCATTTCAGGGGAGAGGAATGTGGGACAGGTAATATTTGTCTAATGGAAAGAAGAATTTTAAGTGCACTTCATTTTCAATTCTTGTCACTGCAGCTGTGGATGGTAAATTCATATATAGAGATAGATAAATTTATACAGCAGCGCACAGATAAATGTGACATGAGGGAGAGAGGAAAGAAGGTACTTGAGTAATAACCTCAACAAAGTGGAGATGTTGAGAATTCTCCAGGTTTCTGGCACTGGATTTGCTCTGTTTCCCTTTTCTCAGCTCCCAGCCAGCGATATGTGCTGCCCTGGGGGTGGCAGCTGTGGGTGTCCCCAACCCCAGCACAGGTGACAGCAGCTCCCGAGGCTGCTGGCCCTCGCTCTGTGTGCTGGCTCAGCTCTGGGTGGTAATTGCTGATGGGTTAATTGAGAATTTAACTGTAATTGCTCCCACACAGCTCTCCAGACACTTTCTCTTTTCATTTTTAATGAAGCACTCTGTTTATTTTTCCCTGTACCAAGGCTGCTGGCGAGGGTTCTAATCATTTATATAAAGTGTGGAAGAAGGTTTGTACAGACAGGTGATGCCAAAACCCTCTGGGCTGGGTCTTCACACGCAGCCTTGGGGTTTTAATGGTGATTTTCCTAATGCAGTTTAGAGACAACAGTCTCTCTGAAAGCAGGGATTTTCCTGGTAAGATAAGTTTTTCTCCACTTGAGACGCTGTAATTGCAAAGACTAAAATGATCCTGGCAGGATTCAGCTTTTTCACCAAAATCAGGGGGGTTTAATTATTGTTTCACTTCTTGGGAGCTGTGCTTTTCCCATCTTTGAGCAGAAGCCCCTCCTGATTCACCTAAAATTTACCCTGAGGGGTAAAATTATCCTGTTTTGGGTGTGTATTGGCACAAAGTCTGGTTTATGTGCAGGCTTGGGGGCGTTTTTCCCCACACAAACCTCTCAGTGCTGGCAGCACTCAGGCATTATTGCCTCAAAATTTGGATGAGTGTGTTATTAGCTCCTTACAGAAAATAATAGAGATGATTAAGTGGGTGCTGTCATTCACTAACATACGGAAATTGGGACTAAGCTTGTTTATAAAGGATGTGAATTACCCCAGGAGTCTCATCCCTCTTTGAATGTAAAGTGCTTAAAACACAAAAGTGGGATTTGGAGACCAGCTCCACGCACTGCTCCCCACAGGACTTAAAACCCCTGCTTGCTGTTCTATGAGGAGGAGATAAAAACTGCATCCACTGAGTCTGAAGTGTTCTGCAGTCACGAGACAAACTTTTTATAGTGCTTAAAATTGTATTTTGTCCATGGTTCACACAGATCTCATCGCTCCACACCCCTCCCTCCTGTGCAGTCTAGAAAGGTTTTGAGTTTGGGTTGCTTTTGTGAGGACAGACCAGTGCAAAACACCCTCTGCAACCCTTGCTGTGTTCTCATGGAGCACATCCATGGTTAATAACCCAGGTTAATCCCCAGCAGATCAGGCTGAGGCACACAGCTCCTCTCCCCTCCTTCCTGGGGAGCAGATCATCCCCTGACATGCAGGAGCCACCTCCCTCGTGTTCTGCTGAGCTGATTTAAACCAAACGACAGATTACTCTTGGTTCAGAGCCCCAAGGGAAGGGCACATGACGCCTCTCAAACTTGTCACTAAACTGCAGAGCACCCTCTGGACTCCCCACAGTGCTGTCCTAGCTCGGTCTCATCCCTGCTCCCCCTGTGGCCAGGGCTGCCCTTTGCCCAGATGTGCAGTGCTCTCCTGGAGTGTTCTGTGTGCTCTGTGACTGTGCTGCCCCCTGTTCTCATGGCTGCCCTCCTCTCTCCCTGCTGCCAGCCAACAAACACACTCCAAGTCAGTAACAGTGAGCAGAAGGGCTCATCCACCCTGGTGCCAATCCAAGGACGCTGCATATTTACTGTATTCCTGCCTCAGGCTGCCATAACAGCCAACATTTGATCTCCTCTGTAAATCTGTGCACTTTCCAGATCAGCTTCCTAACCTGATCTAGTTTTGGAAACAAAGGGAATGACTGACAAATGCTTGGCATAAACAACTTTTTTTAATGGCATGGATGTCCCTGTTAAGAATTTGGAAAATAAACATTTCTGAGGGGCAGAAGCAGTGGTACCTGGGGACACAAAGCCTGAGTTTGCTTGAAATGGTTGTGCTGTCCACAATGCCCAGCACAAACCCAGCTCCTCACCTGGATCACCTCACATAGCCCTCAGCCAGGCTGGGCATGAAAATCCAGGGGCAAAGACACTGGAGATGTTTCCAGACTGCATTTAAGTTGGGTAAATATTGATCTGAAGAAATAACGTGGTTGTTACTTCTGTAATTTCTGCCCCCACAGCGTAGATCCAAATCCTCTGAAATCACAAATATCTTCCCTGGAGGCTTTGGATTGGGCAGTAAAGACTGGAAGTTTTTGCTGTCTCCAGGGCTAGAAAGGAATTTGCCTTTGGCCACTGATGTTTGCTGAACAAATACCGCTGGAGGTGTGAAATGGTTATCACCTTGATAGCTCTGGCATATCCCGGAGTCCAGGAATGACAGAACAGTCTTTGCTAAACCTGCTGAAGGCACAGGGCAAGCAAAAGGCCAATGCATCCATCAGTCTGTTCCAATGTAGTTATTCAGGCTTTTAACCTGTTCTGTCAGAAGAGAGAGGTCTTGCCATATGTCTCAACTCCACCACTAATAATTAAAAAAAAAAAAAAATCATAAAAATAGGCATTTGACATATTTTTTTAGCATGGAACAAAGCCAGCATTTTCCACACTTTAGTAGCGAGTTGGCCACCCCAGCACTGCACTGCCAAGCCTCCTCCTCTCACTGCTCCCAGATTTGCATTTGTGCATTTTGCAGTCATTCCTGGGGTTTCTGAAGCAGCCCGTGGTGTTGTGCCTCTCTCCGATTTCCTGCCCTCCTCCAGCTCTCGGTCCCTTGCTGAGGTGACCCCCAAGCCAGAGCTCTGGGGGCTCAGGGGATTAGAGCAGCCTCTCACCCGCTCTCCTGTGTGCAGATTGGGGTCTGGAACTCCTACACCGGCCTTAACATGACGGACAGCAACAAGGACCGCTCCACCAACATCACCGACTCCCTGGCCAACCGCACGCTCATCGTCACCACCATCCTGGTAAGGCTGGCCCGGCCTTTGGATCCACACACACGGGCACGGGATTGACTCAGAAACACCACACTGCCACTGGAACCTCCCCCTCCAAAACCCTTTAACCTCCTGCAGCGTTTCAGACCAACCCTGAGTGCTTTTCCTCTCAGAAGATTGAGCGCACGCACTCAGCTTTGCAGTCACTGCTCAGATATCCTTTGTTTCACTGAAAATGAGACAAAGAGGGCTGGAAGGAAGTGGGAGACAGCAGACAGGCAGATTGAGTCCTTGTTCTTACTGTGAGGAATGGAGAAGGTGTAACTGGGTATTTGGGAGCTGCTCTGCTTCGTGCTTTTACGTGCCCAGTAATGCCACTTTTTTTTTTTTTTTCAATTGCTCAGCCTAATTCCTCAGGAAGGGGCAAAGAGCTCAAAGGCTCCTTCTACTCTACTTGTCTATTGCCAGAGGTGTTTTGCCATGTTAAACTGCTTGCCCAGATCATCTATCCAAAATCCTGTAAGAGGGAAAGCAAAAATGTCCTTTGCAATCTGCCTTTGCTGTTCTTCATTCCTTCTTTGCTCCATTTGAAGGTTTTTCTCAGCAAGGAGTTATTTTTCACAGAATATAAAATATTAGTCTCCCCTTAGGTCTTGGGGTTTATTTTGTTATTTAGGATCTTCTCACCTCAGTATCTCTTCCTGTCCCTTGGAGGGGAACAACGTAG
Source organism: Bombycilla garrulus (assembly GCA_013400315.1). Classification (NCBI taxonomy): domain Eukaryota; kingdom Metazoa; phylum Chordata; class Aves; order Passeriformes; family Bombycillidae; genus Bombycilla; species Bombycilla garrulus. The sequence goes on along the minus strand of VXBU01006813.1, from coordinate 315,760 downwards.
GTGCAGACCTTGGGTCTGAGTTTGGAGCTGCTGGGCACAACTGGAATTAAAGCTCCTGGGAGCCACAAATGGTCCATTCCGCTGAAAATTAGAGCCCTTATGCTCATCACTAATTCATTCAGTGAGTTTGTTAGCACACCTAGAACAGCTTTTAATGCACACAGCAAATTGCTGGTTTCCATGTACTTGCAATCCCTTTGGAAAACATGCCCATCATGCAGAGAAACCGATCTAAGCCTCACATCTCTCACTGCCTGTCTGCCGTGTTTTCCTGCAGGAAGATCCCTATGTGATGTACAAGAAGTCTGACAAGCCCTTGTATGGCAATGACAGATTCGAGGGGTACTGCCTGGACTTGCTGAAGGAGCTGTCCAACATTCTAGGCTTCATCTACGAGGTCAAACTCGTTTCTGACGGCAAATACGGAGCCCAGAATGACAAGGGAGAGTGGAATGGGATGGTCAAGGAACTCATCGATCATGTAAGACTGAGCCCTTCTCTCTTTGTTCTTCTTTCATCTGGGGTGTTTCGTATCTGAAATCTTTGCTGGGGTTTGCACTTTTTAGAGCCACTGCTGTGTGTTTGGCCACCCATCAGAGTAGGAAAGTCTGAATGAGCGGTTTGCAGGTGTTTGGGGGGAAATGTCCATCAGTGACTATGTCCCAAATGTCCCCCTGCCTTGTAAAAAGAGGAAACAGAATGTCACAACCCCCCAGAATACCCTAGGAATGTTAAATTATGTTGAATTTCAGCCAAAATTTGTTTAATACTTGGGAAAGAAATGGAAGGAATTGCAGTGGGTTTGCTGGCCGTGAAGGAGACGAGTATTTTCCCTTTTGTGTTTCCAGAAAGCTGACCTGGCTGTTGCTCCTCTCACCATTACCTACGTCAGAGAGAAGGTGATTGATTTCTCCAAGCCCTTCATGACGCTGGGAATCAGTATCTTGTACCGGAAGCCCAACGGGACCAACCCAGGCGTGTTCTCCTTTCTAAACCCTCTCTCCCCGGATATTTGGATGTATGTTCTCCTGGCCTGCCTTGGAGTCAGCTGTGTCCTCTTTGTCATTGCCAGGTAAGGCCAGGACAGAGTTTTAGGTGCACCCACAGCCTCTCCCCTCACAGGTGTTGGATGGGCTCTGGAGTACAGACGTGTCAAACCGTCCTAAGGGGGTTATCCAATCCTAAAACCTTTGGTATTTTCTCATCAACGCCGCTTTTCTGTATTGCACTGAGGTTTTGCTTTCTTTAAGGGCTGCTCCAAGAGAAATATCCAGTGGGATGCACTGGGAGGCACCACCCCAGCAGCTAAGTGCTGAAAACACTTTGTTACTTGCGTGTAGGCATTCTCCTTTTCCATACACACAGTTCAAAGGTAGAACACCCAAAAGGTGAACCTGGTTTTGCTGCAGGCCAACCTTAGAGGTGTCTTCCAACCGAAATGGTTCTGTGAGTTGGAGGAAGAGTTAACTTCCTTGGGGTGAAAGAGGAGTTTATCCCTCCCTGGCAGCTGGGGGGCTGTGTACAGTTACTCATGACTTCCCACAGGCTCCTGCAGCACCTCACTGGACCATAAATAATAACTCTACTGTACACAAGCCGTGATCTCAGTCATGACTAATCTTAAATCTGCTCCTCTCTGGCACATTGGCTTCTCTGCAGTTGTGTGCCAAGATCAAAAACGTGCCCCAGCTCTCTCCACAGTGGAAGGGAACACAAATGCTTTCCTTGAGCTGATGCCTGAAAGCAGTGCCTAGTTAGATTCAGCTGCATGGACTGAAGAAGTGAAATTGTGTTCATGTTAATTTAAATTTATACATTTTAAGCTAAGCTCTTCTTGAAGCCTACATTGAGACCCGTCCATGTCTCCAAATACATCAAGATTTCTGTAAGATTTGCAAAGTGTTCCAGCAAATACTGGTTAGTTTTAATAACCCCAGAAACCATTCACTTCTTAGCACTGTCACGGTAAATTAAATGGTTACCCACATTTTTGACATCAGTTCCTGGAAAAAAAGTACTTGGGAATAATTTGCACAGGGTGGTATAATCCTCCTGTCATTTCTTTCAATTTTTCAGCACCTAAATAATTTCTCATTTATCTCTGAGCCTTACGTAGCCCTGTCACTGTTACATTAATTTTTAAACTCAAGCACTGAAGTTTTTATCACAGTGAAGGGTTGCAGACTGGCAAAGCTCTGTTCCAAGTACACTGCCAGTGGATGAACAAGGTGTTTTCTGCCAAAATTTCCCTTTCTGCTAATGCCATGTCAGCTGTGCTGTTATGTCAGTGGAGGTAGAGCCAAGTAGCTGAGTCAATAATGTCACACAGACCCTGTGGAAAAAGGTGCTTGGGTGACCTTGAGCATCTCACCTTTACCAGAAACCTCAGCACAGCTGCTGCTGAAGAGGGAGAAAAGCAGGGAGGAAAAAGCCGGGAAAACAGAAGGTCTGAGCAGTGAGTCCTGCTGAACTGTAAACCAGAGTTCAGTGCAGCAACAGAAACACGGGAAGAAAATCAGCTTTTGTTTTGAGGTGTAAGAGACGTACACCCTACTAATCCATTGAAATATGGACCTGGGGCTAGGAAAACCTTCCCAGTCTGGAAGACAAGGCTTTGCTGCCAGAATTTCATGGCCACTTTCTAGGATGCTCTTTCTGTGATGGAGACATTTGTGTCCAACTCGCTGAATGCGGTAGTTTTCTGAAACCCTGCAAAATTCCAGCCTTGGGCTTCCCAGGCAGGTCAGGCAGAGGGATTTATTCTTCTTCCTGCCCTGTGTGAACACTGTGGGGGGAACTCTTCACTCCTAGGGCTGTTGGTAACCTACTGGTCCTAACTGAGGGTCTCTTGCGAAGGATGTGTTTCCCTCTGTGTGCATGAACTGAGATGGGAACAATCTGGTCACTCCACAGCACCTGCTTCCATTATTACAGCAGAAATCTGAAACATCTAACTTGGGAATTGCTTTTCTTATGACGGATGCATGCAGAACTGTTGTAACTTGAACCTGAAAACTTCGTCTTTTGTCATGATTTTTGATACTCTCGTTCTGGGTATTGTGCAGCTGATGGCATCCTAAGCTACATCCTCTCCCAATTAACGGATTCATTATTACCAGACTTCGTTACTTCAGCTAAGCGAGGCACTCCACTCGCAGCCGTGCATAAATTCAATGCTTAATTATATCGTTGCAGCAGTAATTAGAATGTGTTGGGCGAGGTTGTCAATTAAAGCTGCATTCACACACGGCACTGGGGAGCCAGAGCGGGCACCCTGAGGAGGAGCAGTCCTTGGGGTGCTCCTGCTGGGTGTGTGCTTAGCCCAGAGTTCTTCCCGGGAATCCCCCGTGCAGCTCCCTCCCCGCAGTGCCCAGCCGATGTCCCTGTGGCCCGGAGAGCTGCCGCTGCTCCCAGCGCCTCAAAAGCCGGGAAGAGCGGGGTGCTCCCAAACGCGGGGCTGCTCCTGTGTGGGCACCTGCTTCAGAGTGGGACTCCACGGTCCTGGTGGGTCCCTGCCAACTCAGAACATCCAGTGCTTCTGGGGATGATGGGCAGCTGCTGCTGCTGCAGGGAGGGCACGTCCGGAGCCCACAGACAGCAAGCCATGCTGCCCTGAGAGGGCTGCTGCTCCTTCCTTGTTCCCAAAACGCGTCCCAGGAGCGGTGCCTGAGAGTGGGGCAGGGAGCCGTGGGGCCGTGGCAGGGAGGAGAGGAACAGCAGCCCCGTGCCAGGCCCAGCACTGTGCCATCCATTGCTCCTCAGCTTATCCGCAGCGGGCACAGGCAATGCCGATGTCCTGGGGACACCCTCCGTGTCGATTCCCCTTTGGCACGGGGTCAGCCCTCGCTCCCGGGCTCTCCCGTGCCTGTCCCGGGAACACCCTCAGTGTCGATCCTCCTTTGGCACGGGGCCAGCCCTCGCTCTCCCGTGCCTGTCCCGGGAACACCCTCAGTGTCGATCCTCCTTTGGCACGGGGCCAGCCCTCGCTCTCCCGTGCCTGTCCCGGGAACACCCTCAGTGTCGATCCTCCTTTGGCACGGGGCCAGCCCTCGCTCTCCCGTGCCTGTCCCGGGAACACCCTCAGTGTCGATCCTCCTTTGGCACGGGGCCAGCCCTCGCTCTCCCGTGCCTGTCCCGGGGACACTCTCCGTGCCGAATTCCCCTTTGGCACGGGGCCAGCCCTCGCTCTCCCGTGCCTGTCCCGGGAACACCCTCAGTGTCGATTCTCCTTTGGCACGGGGCCAGCCCTCGCTCCCGAGCTCTCCCGTGCCTGTTCCGTACGTGGTGCCGTGCCGGGCTGCGCTGCTCAGCAGGTTTGCTGTGTGTCCTCTGCTCGATGTTTACAGACTGTTTCTGTTGACTGCCACAGGTTTACACCATACGAGTGGTATAACCCCCACCCGTGCAACCCAGACTCAGATGTGGTGGAAAACAATTTTACTTTACTAAATAGTTTCTGGTTTGGAGTTGGAGCTCTCATGCAGCAAGGTACACCGGTTACACTTCGTTCTCGCACACGTCCCACAGTCTGCTCAAGGGCTTCTGTGCTGGTAAACTCCACCCTCTGTAAATGCAGCATGCACTGTAAAACCTGATCGCACACACGCAGAGAGAGTAGCACCAGGGAGGGAAGCCATGTGCCACTGCCACAGGGGAGCTGTGCAAGCCAGACCAGCAGGAAGGAGGGGGAGCACGCAGGGCTGCCCGGGAGCTCTGCAGATGAAATGCAATTTAATTGCAACAGGGATATGAAGTGCCTTGTGCTGAAGTTGAGTTTATCGGTATCAGAGTTTGGCAACAGGGAAATGTTGGGCTCCGTCCCAGCACAAACAGCCTTAACTGCCCTAGAAGAACTGTGCCAGCTGCCAAACAAGGAAATATGCTCTTTCTCCAGAAGGGTTGTTGAGTTTGTAGGTGCTTGTCAAACATGTTGTATAAGACCAACACCAAGCCCTTGTTTTCTATGGCTTTTCTGCATGGTATGAGTCCCATCCTTCTGTAAATGCATCCAACTCTAGAAGCCTTAACCCAGCCCCTGTTGCTGATGAATTTGGAAACAGACATTTTATTCAGATGCCAAGGAGGGGCAGTGAAGCTTACTCCATGTGGGAAGTCAAATAGATCTTTGTACTAAGCACGTTTGTTTATGGCATTTATGTTCCGAGGTTTCCAATTAAATCACTTTTCACCAAACTGGGGTCCACTTGAAAAGAGAGAAAATGTTTTCTGACAAACATTTCAAGCTGAATCGGAGCTGAACAAAAAAGACCCACCCCACTACAACCAGAAGGGCAATGCCCAGCAGTACCTTGGTATTAAATTCCTAAGCATTTAAGTAAGGAATGTAAAACCATCTCTGCATTCATACAGGTACAGTTCATTCTTTCCTCTTTAACAGGCATGAGTAAAAATATTAAAAAATAAAGAGGATTTTTTCCTAGATATGGTAGAGAATAAAGTTTGCATTGACCTAAGATGCACTTGCTTTTAGTGGTGCATTATTGTTTTGAGAAGATATAGAGCTTCCCCACAGTAATTGCTTTGAAGGAGGTTGGATGAAAGAAGAGCATTTCTGCGGAGCTTCTTTGGTTTGTTTTCCTTCCAATTTGTCAGTAAAACACAGGCTGAGGTTTTACAGTGTCAGGCAGGTGTGTGTATCTAATTGTGGTTGCCCTGTGTGTGAAAGTGCCCCAGGATTTTGTGTTTCCTGTCCTGCCTTTTTTGGAGTTTACCATCATCCACAGCAAACTGTGGGATGCAGTGTCTGCTCGTTACCACTACCTTGGGTACATGACAGTCAGCCCCAACCAGACTCTGCTTGTCTTTTAAGGAGATTCAAAACAAAACAAAAGAAAGAGAATAAGAAAGGAAGGGGGAAAAGCAAACATTTGTGAGGCAACACAAATGTTTCCATGTGCAAACTTGTGGTATGATTGTCTGTGCATCACGGTCACGTGAAGAGTTTGGACATGATGGGAGTGGTGGTGGAAGTCTGGGTTTAGCGTTGCGCTCCTCCTCCTTGGCAGCAGCTGCTCGTTATGCTTGACTGGAAGCCACTTGTGATTAAATTTTAAAATGTGATGATCAGACTTTCTCTTTTCTACAGAGCGTGAGCAAAGTCTGGATCAGGATTGGCTGTCATGTCTGCCATAAAAAAGGCACTAGAGAGACTTCAGCAAGTATTGTCTCTGCCCCTGAGTCTTGCTGGCAACATTTTGATTTAGATGCTGCTTCCCCTGTTTTTCCCCTGGAAGTCTCAGATGTGTTTGCATCCTCTGAAAGCATCCAAACAGGGCGCATTTCATCCAATCCATCCCGGGAAGCTGTCACTGTCGGAAAGGAGAGCTGTCCCTCAGAGCTCAGCCCAGCCAGGAACGGGGCAGGCAGGAGCAGCCGGAGCAGGGAGCGCCCGGGGGGAGCGGGGGGATGGAGCAGATCCTGGGCTGATCCCCCAGCCTGGGCAGCAGGAAAGGGGGAATTCTGCCCCTGTGCTCAGGTGAGAGCAGAGCTGCCCCAGCCCTGGGACCAACAGCAGGAGGACGTGGAGCTGCTGGAGAGAGTCCAGAGGAGGCCCCGGAGCTGCTGCAGGGCTGGAGCCCCTCTGGAGCCGGGCTGGGAGAGCTGGGGGTGCTCACCTGGAGAGGAGAAGCTCCAGGGAGAGCTCAGAGCCCCTGGCAGGGCCTGAAGGGGCTCCAGGAGAGCTGGAGAGGGACTGGGGACAAGGCCTGGAGGGACAGGACACAGGGAATGGACTCAGACTGACAGAGGAGGTTTAGATTAGGAAGGAATCCTGTGAGGGTGTGAGGCCCTGGCACAGGGAGCCCAGAGCAGCTGTGGCTGTCCCTGGATTCCTGCAAGTGTCCAAGGCCAGGCTGGACAGGGCTTGGAGCAGCCTGGGATAATGGAAAATGTTCCTGCCCATGGCAGGAGTGGCACTGGGTGATCCTTAAGGTCCCTTCCAGCCCAGGCCACTCTCACATTCTGTGATAAACCAATGCTTTTTGCTGGAAATGAGGCACTCGGAAAGGTGAACACTGGAATAACCATGGGGAAAACAAGATGCTGCCCCAGCTGGCTCAGCCAGGAGCAGGCTTTGCTCTCACCTCCCCAGAGCAGTCACTCAGGGCAGGATTACCAGGGCGAGAACTGAGTGTGTTCTTCCCACAGACAATGTTTTGCTGCAGGAAATCACAGGACGTTGGGCATCTCACCCCACAAGTGCAGCACACAGGATTTTCCATCCTCTCCTGAGCAGCGCTGGCACGTTCCCTCTGCGTGGCACAGCATCAGGGGCCAAGTGCAGGAATTCTATTTGTATGGCTGCCTAAGCTTGAAAGCAAGAATTCCTTCAGGATGACCTGAATCAGCACAGCTTTTGCAGTTCAACCCCAGCTTAGAAATAGAGGGTAATGAGGAGATATTTCATTGTATTGAAAAAAAAAAATAATCAGGAAAGCAAGAAAGTACAGCAGAAGTCCAAACACAAACCCAGGCAGAGCCACAGCTCTGGAAACAACTCTATTCAGACTGGAAAATTTCAAGTGAGAGTTTTTGCTTTCAGACCGCTCTCGCTTTTTGGCAGTTCTGTCAACACACTCCAACCCTTGTGCTAAGCTTAGCTCTGACCTTTAAGAGACACAGCTCCGTGTTTACAAATACAGCTCCAATCTGTTTGCTGGTTGGTAGGTAAGGTTTTACCCTTTCGGTCTCTGCCCCCAAAAGTCACATTCAGAGTTTTTGCAAAGGCTGAAAATGTTCTCTGTAATGTTGAAATTTCTTGCAGAACTCACTGAATAGCTGAGGAGACATAATATACCAACATGTTTTTCCAGTAAGAAAAATACGTTTGTCAAATCAAAACCTTTAGCCCTGTTCACAGGCTCTTAAGTATTTTAAGTCCATCCCTCATCAGCAAAATAATTATGCAAAAACTTAACTTTGAAGTCAAATTCCTCAGGTGGCTACCTAAGAGCTTTGCTGAACCAGCCCCTCGAATCCCACATTACGCACAGAATTCAGTGGAAATGGCCCCCCAATAAAAGAGCAGAAAATTTGCCTCAGAATGCTTAGAAACACCAGCATCTCTGTGGCTGAAATAGAGGTTATCTGAGCTGCCTGGAAACCATTGCAGTGCAGGTAACACGTGCTGCTCTGTGGGGATTTATGGCAATGGCAGAGACTTGCTCAAACCTGCTCAGAATGATGAGTGTTAAATACACTGTCCACAACTTTGCATCTCCCTGAGGATCCAAGGGATGTGTCCATCGACCCTCTGATTTTTCAAACGTGAAGCACACGTTGCTAGAAAGAGGTTTTTCTGGGGGCTGAGCTGAGGTTCCCGGGAGGCCACTGGAGCTGCATTGATCTCCCTGTTGGTGCTCAGATGTGTCGATAGGATGCACAGGGCAGGCTCCTCCTGTGAGGTATTTCTGTCAGGCAGCTGTGAGCAGAAGAGCGTTTGCTAAAGAGCCCTGGTTACAAAATCAATCGCAGTGTTCGGGCACAAAGGGACTCCAGAAGCAGACAGAAATACCAGAATAGCTTGCTGGGGAAGTACAAGATTACTATAACCAGGTTGGTTAGCTCAGAGAGGTAAGGGGGCTTAGACTCAAGGGTAATTCCATTTGTCATGTATCACGGCGCACATCCCCTTCCCAGTGTGTTACCATTATAAATGTCAGCTGTGCATCTGTGAGATTATTGTTGAAATCATTTTATCATGCTACAGCTCATAAAAGCATTCTGTGCCTAAAACCAGGCTGTGGTATCAGGAAAGCTTCATTTTAATATGCTTGTTTTGATGGTGTTATAACAGGATCAGAGCTGATGCCCAAAGCTCTTTCCACCAGAATAGTTGGAGGAATATGGTGGTTTTTCACCTTAATCATAATCTCATCCTATACTGCCAACCTGGCTGCCTTCCTGACCGTGGAGAGGATGGAATCTCCCATCGACTCGGCAGATGACCTGGCAAAACAAACCAAGATCGAGTACGGGGCTGTCAGAGACGGATCCACCATGACCTTCTTCAAGGTAAGGCAGCCCCGGGGCCGGAGCCGCGCCCGGCGCTCCAGCGGGGCCGGGAGGCGGAGCCGCAACATCCCGAGGGACTGGAGGGGTAGGGAGATGGAAAATTCACCCAAAACCAGGGCCACAGCATCCCGAGGGATTAGAGGAGAAGGTAAATACACCAGGTACCCCAGCCACAGTGGATCCTCCAGCACCAGGAATGTAAAATCCAGCAGGTTTCCCCTAGGACGTGTGGAAAATCAGCCTGGCGGTGAAGTGCAGTGAGGGGTGAAACCCCTCTGCCTCTGGTGGGAACCAGAGCATGGACGCGGGGATATTCTCCTCCAGCTGGGATCCTATTTCCTTCCAGCCACTTCACTAACAAGCAGCTGGAAAACTCTGCTTCCCCTTATGAAAGCCACATTTGCACCACGGTAATTCCACAGGAAAATGCAAGTTTGTCCCTTTTTTTTAATGCTCCATGGTCAGTATTACCTAGACTGTCAACACAGGGGCCACACACACACCTGAACACATCTTCAGGTGAAGAGTTTTCTGTGGCTGATTGTTTGGTAGACACAAGTGTGATAACTGTCTTTTTTTCTTTTTCTTAATTATTAGTATTAATTACATCCAAAATGGATAATCTCATGAAATGTCAGTGTAAAAGCCAACAAGCTATAAATACAGAATACATGCACAAGAATCCTGTGACAGCCAGAATTAATTAGCAGCTTCCTCAGCAGTCTCAGCAGGGAAGTCAGGCTCAGGATGAGCCCGCATCAGGCTTTTCCCTGTGGCATCTGAGGATGGTGTTGATGGAGCCACACACACAGAGCCTTCGAAGGGAATAAGACTCTGGGGAAAGCAGTGGGGCAGAACAACGTCTGTGACAAGAGATCTCTCCCTCTCTGGGGACATCCCAAAAAGGCAAAAATCAAAAATTCCTGTGTCACCTGTCCTGGGTGACTCTGCCTTGGGCAGAGGGGTTGGACTGACTGATCTCCAGAGGTGCTTTCCCACCCAAACCATCCCGGGATTGTGTGGTTCTGGGATTCTGTGTAGTCTGTTCCTGCTGGAGCTGCCAAGGCTCTCCTGTGGCTGAACAGAAATGTTTCCTTGCTTAAAGAAAAGCACCAACTGCAGCATTTTGCTGTAGTGAGCTCCTGAAATGATGAGCTGACCTTTCCACTGAGATGGAAACCCACCTGGAGATATTCCAGTAAGGCAAGCTCTGGATTCTCATCTGGCTCTTCCATGCCCAAAGAAGCTCACTGCCATTGATATTCTGAAGTCAAATTTAGCTCCAGAGACAAAACTTCAAAACCTGTTGCATCCCTGCGTTTTTAGAGGAAATAGGTCCTGAAGCTCAACATGAGAAGCTCAGAACAAATCTCCTAGAGCTGTTTTTCGTTTTACACTGATTTCTTTTTTTTGCACCATTAACCCTGCAGGCAGAAATATGTAGGCTTAAAAGCATGTGAGCTTCTAACAGGAAACCTTCAGACAAGGTGGTTAAATATTTATGCACTACATGTGCCAGCTTACTTGTGCCTGAAATGCACGTGCACCAAAGCACAGGGGGAGGACAGGACAGAAACTGGGGATGGATTCCCTGGCAGAGGGACAGTGGCACAGTGAAAATGTGTGAAAAATGCAATTTATCACAGTTGTAAAGACTCAGTGTTTTATCAAAGGTGGGATGATTTTTGTTATGGAAGTGTCTCCAGAACCTCACAATATTAGGAGTTCTTTGTCCTGCCCAAGACTTGAAATGAAAAAACCCTGAAGTAGCTCTCTGTACAAAAACAGCTACTTCTGTCTGCAAAGGAAGACTCTGGCTTTGCTTCCTTCAGGCTGTGAAATGCTGCATCTACTCCTTTGCGGGGTTCTCTGCTGTCCTGGGAGACCCCACAATGCACAGAACAGTCCAGGTTTGCAGCCCGTGCTGCTGAAGGAGTCTGCAGTGGTTTGTTGGTGTTCTCAAGGCAGTTTATCAGTTCCTTATCAAAANTTTTCTTTTTACTTATAACTACTACTATTTTTCTATCTAAGCTTTTGTGACTTGAAATTCTTCATACAAAGTTGACAGCCTGTTCCATGGGTTAGAATCAGAGCCACGGGCATTTTCAGTATCATTCCAGGGTCTCTGACACCTCTGGCAAGGCTGAAAAGCCTCCTGAGCAGGTTTTGGGTCAGCCAAAGGCATCATAGGAACCCCCTGGGCTCCAACACTCCTTGCGCTAAATAAACACACACACACACCCCAGGGAGGGGCCTGGGAACTGGGAGAAGGCAGCAGGAGGGAATTCAGGCAGCAGTTACTCCGCTCCCGCGCTCCTCCCAGGGTACAGCACAGTTCCAGCGCCTCTGCCGTAACATTCCAGGCTCTTTCCTGGGAGCTGTCCTGCCCCCGGCAGTGCTGAACGGCTGCAACAGGGAGAGGGAAAGGAGGGCTCAGCACCGCGGGCTGCGGCAGCAGCAGAAACACCCCCCGAGGGAGCGAGGCGCAGGGCTGGGGTGCCCTGAGAAGGGTCATTACCTCGAGTGCTTTCTCTGCTGCAAGATGTGATTTGTCAAATCAAATAGCACTAAAGCCAAGGAATGCCAAGGGGAACGTTTTTTTGGTTTTTTTTTCAGACCAGCATTTTCCAAAGCAAACCACGAAGTGCTGGGCATTCCCAGCTGTGAGGGGACAGGAACAAGGGAGTGACATGTAGGACGTGAGAGGCTAAGCCCAGATCCCTCTGCTTTCCAAGACTATATGGGACACACATGGAAAAAAAGGATTTCTGGAGACATGAGGCACAGAAAAAGCCCCTGGCACAAAGCAGACTCTAAAGAGCTTTGATTTAGGACTTTGTGCTGAAAGCAGCAGCAGGAAAGCCCTGGAAGATGAGATTACACAGTGTAACCGCTGGATGGGATGGAGATCAGGACAGCTATTAGAAAAGCAAGGTACTCCCACTGCTTTTCTGAAAGCTCCATTTGCATTTATTCAAGCTGGCATCACTTGTATTAGTGGTGTCTGTAATGCACGTGCTAGCAGCTGTGATTGCCCACTGGTTTGGAACGCCTAGCACCAGCGTCCTTGTTGCAACAGCTTCCCCAGGAAAAAATTATTCTAAAGATGAAATATTTTTCAAGAAAGTCACTTTTCTGCAATGACTTTTAGCCAGACAGTGGGGGGAATGAAAACAAAAGCAATTGGAATTATTTGTGGGGGGAAAATGGGGTTGTGACTTTGAAAGGAACCTCAGGTCAGCCTTTTCCCTGTGTAGAGATGTCAGATCTGGCCAGAGCAGATGAAAATACCCCAAAACAGCGCCTGGGCAGCTCAGGACAGCTCAGCCTTGTAGGAGGGCAAGCCAGCAGCACCCCAGGCAGCACTGCCCATCTGTGGGAATGGCCAAATCTGGGAGAAGTCCAGCTGAAGGCAAGATGTTTCCCATCCACAAGCAGTGTCACGCATTTATTTCTCCAGACTGCTGCTCTGCTCTGTTTCCAGCATGTCCATAAATCTTCCACTGCTTTTGCCCCTTCATCTTAACAGATCCTAGTGCTGTGTCGCAGCTTGTGCCAGCTCCTGCCTTCTAAAGTGCAGATGTGCTTCCACAGAAATTAATGAAAATTCAAAGGCCAGAATTTGGCTCAGGATCCATCCTGAAAAAAAATTGGAGCTGGCGGGTTGAGAACCAAGATCTTTCTTACAAACTTCTCTGAATAAGGAGTACATCCTTCCACTAAATTCACTGTCAGACTCAGTCTAGTGCATAAACATAGCATCAATTTCAAAAATACTCCCAAATGAGCTATAAAAATGGTTCCTACTTGTGAAGAGCCACTTAACCACCTTCAGAGTTCAGTGATATCTTGTGGCTCGCCAAACTGAGGTGGAATTCAGGTGACATTCACAGATACTGAATTTACAGGTGAGGCATATTAACATTTAAAGCTCAAAGAACCAGAAAATCAACTTCTCCCAGGAATCCCCCTGAAGCTGGTGTTTAAAACTGAGCCTGGAATCAGCTGAGATGGCTGTAAACCAGGGCTTGAGGGACTGAGGAGACGCTGCCCTTAACTCCTGTGGCAAAAGGATCACGTCCTTAAATCTGATTGCAATGGGAAGCACAAAGCAGGAGTTTATTGGGTGTTTCTCAAACTTTATCCCTGAAGTAACACCTGACTTCCAGGCACACAACGGGTGCAGGTGAACGCTTTGTTCATCACCAGGCACTTGGAGCAATGGCTGAGCCCTGAGGGGTTGGAGCAGAGTGTCTGAGGGCAGCAGGGGCCCGGAAAACTTCAGAGCACGGTAATGAAGTTCTTGGCACTGCAAAGAAAGTGGGGAACAACGAGAGATTCCTCAGCATAAAGCTCAGTAAGAGGGAAATGCTGCTTGAAGGAGAACCCCACCTCCCATCCCCGTCACTCCGGATGTGGTAGTGGCCTTGAGGCTGGGGAGGCTGAGGAGCATTTGGCAGTGCAGCTGGGGTGCCGGTGTGATCCCGTGCCTCCTTTTCCCCCCGCAGAAATCCAAAATCTCCACGTACGAGAAGATGTGGGCGTTCATGAGCAGCAGGCAGCAGACGGCGCTGGTGAAGAACAACGACGAGGGCATCCAGCGCGTGCTCACCACCGACTACGCCCTGCTCATGGAGTCCACCAGCATCGAGTACGTGACGCAGAGGAACTGCAACCTCACCCAGATCGGGGGGCTCATCGACTCCAAGGGCTACGGCGTGGGCACCCCCATTGGTAAGAGGCTCTGGGGCAGAGCTGCACACCCACGGTGTCCCCTGAGGCGAACGATTCCATCTGACCTGGGATCGAATCATTGAGGGTGGAAATGGGATCGAATCATTGAGGGTGCCCTGGGACAAGTGAGAACGGATTCGTGCTGACAAAACCGGGGTTAGATGGGATAGGGGGAAGGGATTCCTCCCTGGGAGGGTGTGAGGCCCTGGCACAGGTGCCCAGAGAAGCTGTGGCTGCCCCTGGATTCCTGACAGTGTCCAAGCCAGGTTTGATAGGGGTTGGAGCAACCTGGGACAGTGGGAGGTGTCCCTGCCCTCCTGACTGGAAGAGCTTTAAGGTCCTCCCTTCCCACTTAAAACATTCTGGGATTCTGTATGTACCCCAAAGGGAATTGTTTACTCAAAACCCTGAAATCCCTGGTGCAGAACCTTGCAGTTGATCCTCGCTGTTCTTCGGTGTTGCTCTGAGGTCATGAGATAAATCAGAAATTAATCTCCTTCAATGCAGAGCTCTAAGACTCCCAGTTTCTCTGAACTCTATCTGGCAGACCTTTTCTAGCATATCCAGTGCCCTTTTTAAGATCTTCTATTTGTACAGCATTAAAAATTGTGTCAGATTTCTGTGCTGTGCACTTGTGAACAGCTGGGACTGAGGAGCCAGGTTTTGTCCTGCGTTCATAGAATTATGGAACCACAGAAGGATTTGAGTTGGAAAGAGCCTCAAACCCATCCAGTTCCACCCCCTGCCATGGGCAGGGACACCTCCCACTATCCCAGATTGCTCCAAGCCCTGTCCCCAACCTTGGGACTGGTTCATCCATTGCTTGACAGAGCAGATATAAATAAGGGAGAAACACCTCTGCACTTGGAAGTGTCATTCTTTGTGGTGCTAAGCACCGCAGACAGATTGTCACAGACATGACATCCCAAGTATATTTTTCCACTGGCTGTGTGAGAACAGCCTTGACACCCTGAGGAAAGTGATACAAAAGCTAAAATCCCCAAGAATGACAAACTCATGGCGAGAGTTTCCTTGCGGTTAGAAAGCTGCCACACTTTAAACCAAGAACAATGAAGGAATAATTGGAACAGATGGCAATCCTCAGAGACAGTGCAGCCATTGGAAATGCAGCTGTGAAATATATTTATAAGATGTTTCTTGTATGAGAAATGCACCTTCATTTTTTTGTTACAAAAAAACTGCAAAATTCAGGGGAATAGATATCCCCAAGCACTGTGGAATAATCCAGCGTCATCAAGCACCTCAAAAACAACTGATTTCATAAACAAGATAAACCTGCCACTATTCAGAGGGACCCCCAAGGCTCTGTTATTTCTCTCAGAGCATTCAAGACTATTGATTGCACAGGCTGTATGGAAAATAAAACCAAACAAACGAAAAAAGGCCTGTCTGTAACCCTTAACACCAGCTCTTCAGCAAGGCTTAACCGGTCTGCAGAGGAATGTAAAACCACAGGGCATGTCCAGTGAGAGAGCTGGACAGCCCCTTATGGCTCCTGAAGAAACAGGGAGAATTCTTGGATCTGGGAAATGTGTTATTTTATCAGAGCATCTTCTGCAAGTATAGTACAGCAGTTACAGGCATCAGGAAGAATCTCCCCATGGAAAGGGTGCTCAGGGGCTGCCCAGGGAGGTTTGGAGTCTCCGTCCCTTGTCCATTGAAGGCCTGGGCATGGCACTCAGTGCTCTGGGCTGGTGACAAGGTGGGCACTGGGCACAGGCTGGACTCGGTGCTCTCGGTTCTTTTCCACCCTCAGTGATTCTGGGATTCTCTGATGTGTCAGGGCAGGTTTAACTCCAGGATCAGTGCCAGTGCTGATGCAGGTAATTCTGACACTAAAGCTCTTCCCAGTTCCTTGGGAGACTGCGAAGAAAGTAGATAAATGCATTTCTTGGCCTAAAAGGTTTGTTAATAGCTCGGAGGCCGTAAGTAATGTGCTGAATATTTGAAGAGGTGTGCAGATGGATTTGTGGGTGGTATTACAGCTCACCAATAAACCACCACCAGTGCAGCTCTCCAGGCACTCTTGACAAACTCTAAAAGCCCGTGCCGAAATACGGAGGTGCTTGTCACCCTCCAGATGAATTGTGGTAATCCTGATGGCAACATAAACACCACAAGAAAGAATGAACAGCCCCACAAATCCTGGGCTGTGACGCTGGCTGCTCCACTTTACCTGCCAGCTGTGTCCTTCCAGGCGGGGGAAATGGATGAGTCCTGCAGCCTTACACATTGCAGGGGACAAGCCTCTCCTGAGGCACAAACAATTCTGCTCTCTCTTCTGCGAGGCACTGCTATTTTCAGGGGTAATCATTCACTCCTCTGTGCAGAGCCACATTTTGGAGGTGTTTCTGGCCCGTTTTCTGTGCTGTTATTTTTGGGTCTTCAAGAGCGAGCACACAAACCATCCAGTCTTACAGCAGGCACGTTTTCCTCTCAGAGCTGGAGTGCGGGTCTCTGGCTTCCCAGCTGGATTTGGGACAGTCTGACACACGTCTCCTGGCAGCTGCGGTCACAGCATGGCCCAGTGCTGGCAGTGCTCTGCCCCAGCAGCAGCTGAGGGTTGGCACAACACAAGAGGAACTGCAATGTTCCTCACACTGGCTCTCAGACAGGGCTGGGGCGTGAAGGAAATGGAGAGCAGCGAGGGCACGTGTATCCTTGGCACAAATATTTCAACAATGTCCTGCACAGCAAAATAAGGAGGAAAACTGAAGCTGTGAGGCTGAATTTCCGAGGCTGTTTTGATGCGTAAGGACTCAGGAGTGGTGCCTCAGTGAGGTTTTTCTGAGGTGCCATGTGAGCCCTGTAATTCTGGCACACAGTCTGCCTTGAAGCTTGGTTTGCATTCATGGAGTTGAGTTTGCAACATCTTTAATGTGCAGCAAAATGTGACTTCAGTGAAATAGCGTGAATAGGTGAATAAAATCTGAGAATCACAGAATGGTCTGGATTGGGAGGCACCTTAAAGCCCACCCAGTGCCACTCCTGCCATGGGCAGGGACACCTTCCACTGTCCCAGGCTGCTCCAAGCCCTGTCCAACCTGGCCTGGGACGTATCCAACCTAATCCTCTGGCAGTGGGAAGCCATTTCCTGCGTCCTGCCTCTCCATGCCTTATGAATGTGGTGCTAGAGGAGGGGAAAGGGTGGGCAGGAGGAGCTGCAGGGCTTTCAGCTCTGCATTTCAGCCCAGACTCTGAATGTTTCCAGCTGTGGGGAGTCCTGCATGGCAGGATTTGGGAGCACACACGTGCATTTGGAGCCAGACAGCACCGCACACAATCACAGAACCATTCTTGCAAGCCCCTCCTCCTTGCTATCACAAAATCCTGGTCCCACCAAGACAAGTCTTTGTCACAAACACAGGCTGCAGGATTTTGGAAGATGGAGAGGCTGAGCAGAGTGTGTGAGAGCAAATCTAAGCAGACCAAGCCACCCAGGGTGACCCCACTCCTCGCCCATAAAGCTGCAGAGCCTGCGCACACATCATTTAGCAAATGGTGGCCTGCAAACCAAAAGCATGAAATTGTTGCTATTTCCAGCTTGCAGGGCTGCTATTGTTGCAACTCACAATAAAAAGGACTTGTCCACGGGGTGTTCCTACAAGCTGTAGGTAACTGAGGTGCAGCAGTGGGTGGTGCAGGTTTAAATGAGAAGAGAATGTGTCTGAGGGACTGTGGATTCATCTGCAGGCAGCAGGAAAAACCAACAGATGCTGGAGTCAATGGAAGGGATGCAAAGCGGAAATTCTCAAAGAGTGCTCACAGCAATATTGAAACATGATGTGGAGGAATGCCTTAGCAAGAAAACCCACTGCCAAGGCTTAAATAAACCACACTAGGAGACCCTCAAATTATCACGAATTCTCAAATAAATGCACCAGCGGAGCCTTCTGCTTCCCAGTCCCCAGGGCAGACACCAACAGAGATTCACTCCCTTTTTATCATCCAGCCTTTCCCGCTGGAATAATCCCTCCTGTGATAAGGGAGGCTTCTGCCTCAGCCGGTGGCAGCTGCTCCCTGCCAGCGCTGTCAGGCCTCGCTGTCCCCTCGCAGGGTCCCCGTACAGGGACAAGATCACCATCGCCATCCTGCAGCTGCAGGAGGAGGGCAAGCTGCACATGATGAAGGAGAAGTGGTGGCGAGGCAACGGCTGCCCCGAGGAGGACAGCAAGGAAGCCAGCGCCCTGGGCGTGGAGAACATCGGCGGCATCTTCATCGTGCTGGCGGCGGGGCTGGTGCTGTCCGTGTTCGTGGCCATCGGCGAGTTCATCTACAAATCGCGCAAGAACAGCGACATCGAGCAGGTGAGCGGCCCCGCCCGCGCACGGGGAGGGCTCTGCGGCGCACATTTCCTGCTGCTCGGCTCTCGCCGGGCCTTCCCGGCTCTAATGACACATCATTTGTTCAGAAGAGCAGGGAAGTGCCTCACCCAATTAGTGCTGCTTAGCAGGGCAGCGCACAGCGAGGGCAATTAGAAACTCCAACAGTTTCTGCTTGAGCTTCAGGACTTCCAGCATGAATTACATTGCAGAGGAATCAAACACAACTGGGCTGTTGGTTTTTTTTATATGGCACTAACACAAGCCACTTGAGTAACGCAGGAAAGCACATCCAAATCCCAAGAGTAATTTTCCTCTTGCTCTAGGAAGCATCTTTTGTCAGAGCCAAGGGTTTACCAGTTGTACTGAAGGATGCACTTCAAGGCAGGGAGATCTACTGAGAGGTGATGGATGCCACTGTAAAGATTATGGAGCCAAAGAAATTTTGGTTATAGCTCCACTGAAGTGTAACGAGCAATTTAAAAGGGCAGAGGGAAAACAGAGGAAATGCTGTGTGTAAATCATGCCTCGAGCGTTAGAGTGGTTTGTGAGAAGGGATCAATCCTTAAGATGGAGTGTAAACAGCCCTTTAGAGAACCACCACCAGTGAAAGAGGCAGGGCTGAGCAGGAACTCGGAGAGCGCTCCTAAGCTGTCAGCCAGCCCCTCCTGCCCCGGGGCAGTCTGTCTCGGCTCTGTCCTGAGCCCTGCTGTGGCCCTGTCCAGCTCCTCTGCTCTCCAGCAGGACTTTCCCGAGGTACAAGGGGACCCCAGCCTGCAGGACTGGAGGGTGGCCCCTAAATCCCCAAAGGTTCCCATTTCCTCACTCCGTGCTCCCACACGTGAGGCACCCATCTGGAAGCGGGAACTTCGATTCCCCCTCCCCATCCAAGGTGTTATCTATCCTACAGGGGTGATGACATAAATGTCAGGAGGGGCTCTTGGGGCAAAGACCCTCCCCGAGGGCAGCAGGGATAAGTGGGAGGAGAAGAGAACATTTTGAACTTGCTGAGGGAGGTGCCGTTTGCATTGAAAGCAGCGTCACTGTCCACAAAAAAAACAGATGCAGGTCATGAAGCAATCCCAGGACATGTCAATCCCTCGTTTGGGATAAGGCAGAGATAAAGGATTAATGTATTTGCATATATTGCAGCTTTCTAATTAGTGCTTCAGCCCATTTTAGCACAAAATGCATAAAAAATGTATTGGTGTCTTTGTTTTGTGCCTGTCTCGGGAGATCGTTTATTCAAATAGATTTTGGAGAACAGTTGCAGCTAATTAAAATATTTAGTATAATTAAAATGTTTAGTTGCAGTGCTAACACGGCGCAGAATATCCTGGAAACTTTGCAGGAGTCTGTGCAAGGCAGTGCCTCCCTGAAGCCCGGACTAAAGCTGACCTAGAGCTTTAAACCGGGGGTGTTAATTTACTGAGCAATATGTGGGGTGAATAACAGAATAATCCCCATTTCTGCCCCTGCACTGCTGCTGCACAGCAAGGTGTTGCTTAATAATAGAATCATTGAGTTAATGGGGCAGATCCCGCTTGTTTTCCAGAAGCAGTTTCACAGAGAGCACAAGACCAATAATTCCAGTGTTTCTCTCTGGTTTCTCTGGGATTGTTTCCTCTTTTCCCCGGTGAGATAAGCAGCTCAGATGGGAAATGCTGTGCAGGGTGTGTTATCACTAAGCTAATCCAAAGCATTGTTCAATACAGTCTGTGATGCTTCTGTTTCCATAAGTGGAGTCTCTTTTGATTTAAATGGCTTTTGAATCATTCTCATGCTTGTTTTCAGTTTTGCCTCGTTCATTTATTTACTTTCTCCATTTCTCTTCTCTTGCATGCAAGGCCTTTTGTTTCTTTTACGGACTGCAGTGTAAGCAACCCCACCCGTCCAACTCCACCTCTGGCACCACCTTATCCACGGAGTTAGACTGTGGCAAGTTAATCCGGGAGGAGCGAGGGATCCGAGCGCAGCCCTCGATCCACACGGTGTAGTCAGGAGAGGAGCAAGGTGTGTCCGGGGAGAGCGTCACAGCCAGGCAGGGCTCGGCACTGCCAAGGGTTAACGCAGGGGACGAGCTGATCGAAAGTAAATTGCCAAAGCCCTGAAACCCGGGCGGTTTAAATGCGTGTGGCAGGAAATAATTACACCCCCAGCAGGGAGCTCAGCAGAGCGTGCTGGCCTTTCAGAATTATCACGGTCTCTCATGTGCAATTGTCACCTTGTCATTTCCCGGTTAATTCACCTGCTTCAGGTAAGAAAAATTATTTACCTCGTTTTCATCTCCCCCCCAACCCAAGCTGAACAGAGGCAGCGACGTTCCTGAAAGCAGGGAGGAACATTCAGCTTGGTCTCTGCTGCAGGTGGGCCGGGCAGCTCTGAATTCAGGAACCTCCCAAACACCCTGCAGGGCTCCATTAACTTCCTGAACCCCTGGTACAAGCAGCCAGAGATGTTCAGCTGGCATCTCTAATTCCCTGTGTCAATATTTAATGAATTTTAATTCCTCCATTTAAAATTCATCACTCAAAGCCTGCGAGTAACTATCATAGCACAGAATCATTCCCATCAGTTAAATTTGATGCCGTGTAGCCATTAAGGACATATGCAACAGGCAACACCCACGGAGACCATTAGCAGAGCAACTCCATTGTCTTGTTTGAGCAATTCACCGCCTTCATTTGTAACAGAGCAAACTCCTTTGTGGGAAAATCAGTTTATCGCAGACAGCAAGGCCCTGGCATCGCTTTGCGTATTGAACCCTGATGCGATGTTTTGTGTAGGAGGCTGGCACTGGCTGTGTCTGACACCCTGGAAGGACAACACTTGGATTTCCTCCAGCCCTCAGCCAGTCAGGGACTGACAGGCCAGGGGACAATGGACTGAATGTGGTTTTGCCACCAAAAACATATGTCGACAATGTGAGAGGCACAAAGTGCACAGAAATGCCAGCTCGAGGGATGTAATGAACTGTGGCAAACCCCAGCGTTCCCAAACCCTTTTACCTGTATTCCGTTGCATCCCAGCCTCCCATCAATCCCACCAGCTCATCTCCTTCCCCTCAGCCCTGTTTTATGTTTTCCTGCCCAGCGGAGCTCCTGCTGATCACACAAGTTCCTGCTCTGTTTTCTTGGGGCCATCTCTGCTCCTGCTGCAGTCAGAGGCCTTTCCTCCCCCTTGAATGGGTTCTGTGTGCCTGGCTCCTGAGTTCAGCCAGAGCAAACAGTGCCCCGTGATTTCCTCTCTCACCCTGCAGTGGTTTGTGACAGAGCTGTGCTGCTCCAGCTCAGCTGTACCAATTCTCCTCCCCTCACCCGAGGGTGGGACTTAATTCTGCACTCCAGATGCTGCAAGAAATTGTCTTGCTCAGAATGGTCTCTTAACTTGTTTGAATGGGGCCTTGAAAGCTTCTGCTCACCATAAAATGCTCCTTCTTGCCACCAAAGACCTGAATTAGGTCCTCTGAATACCTGACTTAAGAAAACACTTCATTTGCAGCTTCCCAGTAGAAGAGATTTAAAACTAATTAAATTCAGCTCCTCTCAACTCTCAGAGGAGAAGGAAGATGCCTAATGTGTTTATCTCCATCACTGCTGCATGCAAGAAATCCTCTGGGCTGCAGCTTGGACTGGTTTTGTAGTTGTTCCTTAGATTAGTGCTGGATCCAGAGCGTTTCTGTCACTTGCTGGAGAAACATTTTCCCAGCTGCCAGTCCCTGGCATTCCAGGGAAACATTTCCCACTGCTGCCTGGGTTCAGCTGTCCCACAGCCAGCCCCACAGGCTGGGAGCCATTCCCTGGGGGAATCCCAAAGCACCTCCTGCCATCCCTCACAGATCCTCGCTACAAAAAGAGTTATCCAAAACCACTGCCGGTGTTCAGCTGGTGTGGGAGGCCAGCAAGCAGCTTTACTGATTTTTTCCTGTGATC
Source organism: Bombycilla garrulus (assembly GCA_013400315.1). Taxonomy (NCBI): domain Eukaryota; kingdom Metazoa; phylum Chordata; class Aves; order Passeriformes; family Bombycillidae; genus Bombycilla; species Bombycilla garrulus. Next base: position 293,718 of record VXBU01006813.1, on the reverse strand, counting down.
AGAGCACAAAGGAACAGTTTCTCTAAGTGGGGAAGAGTTAAATGAATCCCTGGATTACTGTCACGCTGTTTTGACAGTCACTGCTCAATAGACTCTGGCAGGTTAAAGGAGTTAATTTGGGGATCTCCTCGTGCCATCAGTGACAGAACACTCACGCAGATCCTTCATGTGCCCCAGCAGCTGTTCTGCTCGCTAAAAGAAACTATTTTGGATATTTTTCCTTCTGTGCAAAAGTAAATCAGTTTTCCATCTGTCAGCACAAGACACGGGTCAGTGTCCCAGCTGTGGGTGCAGGAGAAAATTCCTACCTTCTGCACTTCCTCCTCTGTCCCTGAGCTGTCCAGGAGCTTTTCCAGAGTGAAATCTGCCCCACATCCTTTGAACTTCACAGTTGTCAGCACTTCAACAGCACACTGGGTTTTGGGTGGCTTCTTTACTGGTTTTTTGATTGGTTTTGCAAGGTATTAATAAAATGCCTTGTCCTCTGCGGCAGAAGCAACAGACTGATAAATCCTGACTACAACAACTCTTTTTTTTTTTCTCATTGTTTCTATTTCATTTTATGTTTGTTTGTTTGATGTTTTTGGGGTGTTTTTAGTTTGTTTTTGTTTGTTTGGGTTTTTTTTATTCAGAATCTGTAATTCTCCTAAAGCTTATCACAGACCTCTGCATGGAAGTATAAGGAAGGATTTGGGAGCTTCTGAAGCTGCTTTAGCAGCTGCTGAAATGACCAAAGGGCACAGAGAAAGAGTCCCACATCACACAGAGAGCAGAACCTATTCTGGTTTTAAAGGGTGACATTTCCTTTTACATGCCATAGCCTGCAGCATTTTGACACTGCTAGAATGAGAAAGTTATGCTGGCTAAAAGCAAAATGTTAAATTCATTATTAAGCTGTAAAAGGGGTTGATCTATGCCCACTCTGCTCTTGTTCTGGGCAGACCTCAGCAGTGGATTGATCAGCATGGGAAAAAAAAAAAGAAAAAGGTGTTTAAAAGCAACCCTTTCAGTCTGGCCACCTGAATATGAGACAACAGAACAGTACATTACCCTTTAAAATCAAATTTTAGTGTCAACATCCCCTTTCTGAAGGCTGCTTTGCAAGTGCTGCTCAGAGGGCTGGGGCTTGGGCTCAGAGGTTCTGGGGGAACCCATGGGGTGTGTTCCTTGTCCATGGCTTTCCTATAAACCCCACGCCATTCTGGCTGAGGCTGTGCTCGCTCTGCACCACTTTTCCTAAGAATAACTTGAAGTCTGCCTGATAATGATTATTTTAAAATTAAAAGCAGTTGGAAGTGGAGCCATTGGGCACGGATCTGATATTAAAAACCTCGCAGCAATATGTTCTGTCTGCAGATGCAAAATGAACTTCATGGGGCTGTTTTGTGGAGATGAATGTGAAAGGCGGTGTGGTTATTGCACAGTCTGAGTAATAGGGATCCTTTTGGAAAATTAAAGCACCAACCTATTAACAAGGCAGTAAAATGCACTCTTTCACCTGCAGAAATCATCCCTGTCTGCAGCCTGCAGAGACTAATGGCTGGGGTGAGATACAGCACATTAGGAGGTTAGTGAGAAACACAGGGAAAGAAAATAAAAATGAGACTGATCAATCCTACAAACAGTTAATAGGATCCTTTCCCTATTTACCACGGAGTTCTGGATTCACTTTGTAATCCAGATTTTAAAAACTCATTTAAAGCTGGGACCACAGAGAGCAACAATCCAGGCCCAGTCAGCCACTCCGAGCATTTGGGTTGGTTAGTTTGGCACTCAGTGGTGCTGCTCTCCAGAAAAGCTTGGAGCAATACAGAAAGGATGTTGGGAGGATTCCTGCTCCTCCTGCTGCTTCCAGGGGGAAGGAGCGCTGGAATGCCTGGATTATGTTAACAAAGGGAGGCTACTGAAGGGATAACTGCAGCAGCAGCGGCCTGGCTACCACAGTTTGAAAGGCCAGCAGAGCGCTGCCCTGGCTGTGCCCATTGACTCCGGGCAGTGGCACGAATTAACAGGAGTTTAATTGACCTCGGAACTGTGGATGAACAAAAATGAAGGACCTCAGAGAAGGAGCATATTGAGCTGTGAATGTGGCACGGTCTGGGATCTCAGCCTGTGTGCAGCCCCAGCCCACGAGGACGAGGTGGCACACACAGGACACAAAATTCAGAGGGGGCACACACAGGACACAAAATTCAAACCCACCCTGAGACACTGGGGGCAGGAGCTCGCTGCAGAACCGCCCACACACTTTATTCAGCTTGGTGAATTCTAGGGGCTTAAAGCTTTGTTCACCCTGCTGCCATAATTTCATTTTATAGATAAATAATCTATTCATGTATATTTGCACAGAACAATTATTGTGGTTTTTTTTTTTTGCAAAGACAGATACTCTCACTTAAAGGCTACTTCTGTTTCTTTGTGTTATATGTAATTATTCCAGATGTGGATTTTAAAAGATGTTTCCACTTACCCCAAAAGTCTTTGTGAATGTTGTGATGGTGGGAAGAACGAAGATCTCTTCTTTCTTTCCAAGCCATTCAGCTCCACTATTCTTGTGGTAATTATCTCCTTTCTTCAGCACACAATATTTGAAAAGATTCTTTCCGAAGAAAAGACAAAGATTGAGGGCTGCGCTATATTTGAGAAATGTCTGTTCATTTCATGAGGGGAAAATAACTAAACCACAAAAAAATCTTCTAAAAACTCTTCTTTGTTTTCTCCAGCACGCTCATGGTTTTTTGTGGCTAAAGTATATGGTGTTTAAAACAAAATCTTTTCTCTTGTGAGGTCAGGAGCAAATGAGAAAGGGTAAGTTTTGTGATGCAAATCCACCAAGGCGTCTGTGGGGAATTTTGGAAGCATTCATAGCAGCTTTAGTTGGGTTGAAGTTAAATAAAAGTCAGTGGAAGCTGAGTTAGAGAAAAATCCCTGCTGTGTGCAGTCACTTGTTGTATCGAGGGATTTATTCCCAATGGATCTTCTGAGGAGCTCCCTCAGCCCCATGAGGGCCCAGGCCGAGCTTTGGCCTCTCCTGAAGAGTTCTTGGAGCTCTGTGAGGGCCCAGGCCAAGCTTCGGCTTCTGCTGAGGAGTTCCCAGAGCTCTGTGAGGGCCCAGGCCAAGCTTCAGCTTCTGCTGAGGAGTTCTTGGAGCTCTGTGAGGGCCCAGGCTGAGCTTTGGCCTCACCTGAGGAGTTCCCGGAGCTCTCCGAGGGCCCAGGCCGAGCTTTGGCCTCTCCTGAAGAGTTCTTGGAGCTCTGTGAGGGCCCTGGCTGAGCTTTGGTCTTTTCTGAGGAGTTCCCCCGAGTTCTGTGAGGGCCCAGGCCAAGCTTTGGTCTTTTCTGAGGAGCTCCCTCAGCCCCATGAAGGCCCTGGCTGAGCTTTGGCCTCACCTGAGGAGCTCTTTGAGCCCCATGAGGGCCCAGGCCGAGCTTTGGCTCTCCTGAGGAGCTCCCTCAGCCCCAGGAAGGCCCAGGCCGAGCTTCAGCTTCTCCTGAGGAGTTCCCAAAGCTCTGTGAGGGACAAGGCTGAGCTTTGGTCTTTTCTGAGGAGCTCCCTCAGCCCCAGGAAGGCCCAGGCCGAGCTTCAGCTTCTCCTGAGGAGTTTCCAAAGCTCTGTGAGAGCCCAGGCCAAGCTTTGGCCTCTCCTGAGGAGTTTCCCGAGCTCTGTGAGGGCCCAGGCCGAGCTTTGGCCAGGCTCTCCACAGTGGGAAGTGTTTAATGCCATCGCCTCTCCCCACAGTGTCTTTCTTTCAACGCCATCATGGAGGAGCTGGGAATTTCCCTGAAGCACCAGAAGAAGCTGAAGAAGAGGTCAAGGACGAAGGGGAAATCATCCTTCCCGAGCATCCTCACGTGCCAGCAGCGGCGCACGCTGAGGAAGGAAACCATGGCGTGAGCGGGGCAGGAGCAGGAGCAGCAGGACGGAGCCACCCTGCCCGAGGGGACAGTGGGCACTGCTGCCATGGGGACACAAACTCCCGCTCCTCAGAGGCTCTCCGTGGTTTCTCTTTTTAACCTAGAGGTACAGCAGCTGAAATGCTCACCTAGACTGACGTACTACTGATCCTCTGGGAAGTGTCTGGCTCTTCCTCTGGGCTGGATTTCTCTGCTCACCTGATCTGCATCTCTGTCCCCTCCCCGTGCATCGCTGTATGTGCTTTCTAAATAAATAAATAAACAACAGACAGGGTTCTTTTTTCCAAGAATCTGGGAGTGAAAGTTTTCTTTCCCCTTCTGAGGCCAAGATTGCAGCTCTGCTGAGCATGCTTGTTTAGGAACCAGGCCCCAGAGTGAAAATCCACACCATTAACTCATAAATTGTGGCTACAGAAGTGGGTGAAGTACAACGGTGTCCAACAACAAGGCTTTTTTATTTTGTCTGATATTGTAAGGAACACTCTGCAGGCTCTTTTCTGTGAGCAACTTGCTTTCCACCATCTTTTCCCTTTTCCATTTCTTTCAAAACATGATTGTTTGGTAATAACATTGCACCAGGTGATCCCATCAGCAGGTGCTGGTGTTTAAAAAGAAAAATCAAAATCCCACAAGGAGTGATCAGTGAGCAACACTCACACAATCACATGGCCATATACCCCAGGTCCTGATGCCAATAAAGCTTGATTTGGAAATTAAAATCTCTGAGAAATTAGGGCTGAGAATGCTCAGTTTATAACAATGTTTTGTTGACAGCCAAGATAACAGACGATCTGGCGTGGAATGAATAACCCCTCTGTGGTGTAGGGAGGGAAAATTGGGAAAATTTGGTTTATGGACATCAAAGGCTTATTAAGGACCCCTTTCCTCACCCATGGAGGGTCAAGTTCTTAAAGAAGGAAATTCATCAGATTAGCAAGGCCTAGTTTTGACACACTCATATTAATTCCTGCTCATTTCCTCCCACTTACTTAAAAAATAGTTATTTCATGCAGGTGCTTATCAGGCAACGCAAAATTCCCTGGATTCTTCTTTTCCAGGAATTATTATTGCTCTTTCCCAGCATTTCCTCTGGACAGTGTCTGTCCTCCGGGAGCTTTGGGACAGTGGGAAGGAGGGAGCAGGTCTCTTTCAGGTGCCTCCAGTGGGAAGCTGGAAGCTCAGTGCCTGCTTTGGGAAGCTCAGTCTGCTGCAGAGGCTGGGCTGGCGAGCAGGAATTAGGGAAAGCAGCCCCTGGCTGGAGAGTTCACAGACAATCTTATAATGGGCGGCTTCATTTATTTCTGCCATCATCACCTCGCAAATGGACCTCACAGACCCTCAGCAGCACTGCTCTGGTAGAAAAGGAGGTTATTATTGAAATAATGATTGAAAAGCAGGTTATTATTTTCCAGTGGGTACAACTCTATTGCTCTGCCATCCATGGCCCTCAGCTAAGGTATTTTTAAATTACTCGGTTAAAAGTGATAAAAGATTTATGATCAAGACTTTTTTTTTTTTTTTTGGCTGTATTTTTTTCCTGTGGCTTGGACCTTGAGATTAAAGAATTCCAAGTTCAATTTTTTAAAAAAATCTACTCATGTTTGCCTGAAGGTAAGAGACAGCACTTTGGTTGCTTTTTACATATGGGTGTAGGAGCAGGTATGACTGCAGTGACTCTCTCCTGTATCCCAAAAAGTCCCATTTTCCTGCCATTTTCCCCGGTTAGAGATTAGGAAAGCCAATGCCTTCACTGGGTTGATAGGACAAGGAGGAAAGGGCTTCCCTCTGCATGAGGGCAGGGCTAGATGGGATATTGGGAAGGAATTCCAGGCTGCGAGGGTGTGAGGCCCTGGCACAGGTGCCCAGAGAAGCTGTGGCTGCCCCTGGATCCCTGGCAGTGCCCAAGGCCAGGCTGGACAGGGCTTGGAGCTGCCTGGTCTTTTTTCTTCCAATTAAGCAGCATCTGTTGAGAAGGCAGCACCTTAAATGTCCGGAGAAAGAAAAATGGGCTGCCTAACAAGCAAACAGGCAGGAATACTGCTACCAAAGTTCTCCTGAAGCACAAGCCCTTGTGCAGATCAGCATGTTCATGCTCTCCTAATTGCCAGAGCAGTCATTTTTAACGGGCTCCCAGCTCCAAATGAAAAGGGAGGCTGGGCCTCCGAAGGGATGATGTGCTTAGCAGTTAATCTCTCCAATCACAAGGGCTCCTAACTGCTAATCCAGCATTTTGCTATCCAGCGGGGATTGCCCGTTCCGCTGGAGCAGATCGCCTGGAGATGAATGCCCTGCTCAGAGGCACAGGGATGGCAGAGCAGCTGCATCCCGCAATCCCTGCCCGGGATCCCACACCCGGGAGGGGCTGGGGCTGCCCCTGATCTCTCACAGACACTGCTCACACCCCTGAGCCGGCACCTCTGCAAGAACAACACAATCCAGAGGCTCTGCTGCTTTGGAGGGGACGGAGGAAGCAAGAGTCTGTACCTGTTTGACACAGGCTCCTCTTGTCACGAGATGTCACCACAGGAAGTCCCCAGCAAGGACAGCTTTCTGTCAGACACGCTCGTTCCCTGCTTCCCTTGCAAAATGAACAGAAAATTACTTCTCTTTAAAAAATCCAACCCCAGGTTCATGACTGATTAAATGATCTTTCTCTGCTGATTAAATCGCTCTGAGCGTCCCTAGGGGATGCTCTGAGGCTCAAGGAAATATTTTCCAGCATGCTGTCGCTGTCCCCATTTTCCCCAAATTACCACCTGCCTTTCTCCAGACAGAAACGTCACCCCAGCCAGACTGAGCCCTGCAAAGGGATCTCTGCTCTCCTCTGGACCCCAAGGTTATCTCCTCATTTCGGTGCACACCTGGAGCTCAAGAGCTGCAATCCTTCCAGAAGGCCCCCTGCTCTAAAGCCAAATATAAAGTTTGTCTGACTGTAGAATTGAAGACAGCAAACTTGCCCAGCTATCGATGGCTAAATTCCCTTTTTCAGTTTCTGTTCTTACCATGCAAAGTGCCCACACCTCCAGGCCCCTGCCCAGAGCTGCACTGTGCATCCAGAGCTGGTATTTCAAGGGTCAAGGCTTGCTCAGGTAGGAAGAAAAATTAACTGGGAGACCATCCCTGCCAGCAGCACTTGGTGACAGCTGGCATTATCAAAATAAAATTGCTTTAAATAAATTCCTAATTAGCGTGACCTATTTGCCACTTCATTATCTACAGGCTAAACTCAGTAAATACATGGCCTTTTGTTCTGTGCCTCCTCTATTGATTTTAATGAGACCCAGTGCTAAGGAAGAGGCATTCAACAGGAGGGCTGCATTAATTATTTATTTGGCCTTCAGCTTTATCTCTGCGGGTTGTAACCGCTGTATCACCGGCAGAGCTCCCTCACATCCAGGATTTTTGAAGCAAATGAAAGCTGGGAAAGTGAAAAGCACAAGTGAAAGCAAATATTGCAACAGCAGTGTGGGGCTTTCCCTGCCACAGAGTGAGGCTGGAAGGGTTTTTGCTCCCAGCTTTTCCTTGGGTGAGGCCCCAGTGTCCAGCAGGGACAGCAGACGAGGATGCCAATGCCTCTGGAGAACACGTGAGCACCAGAACTGGAAGCAATTCCTCACCTGCTCCTCACCCTCACTCCTGTCTTGAGTTCATCCGGTATTTTTAAGCTGTGTGCATTATGCAGAGGCACCAGTTCAACTGGTTTGTTTCTGCTTTTGACTCCACTTGGTGCCAATGTCCGTCAAGCCTTGAGCAACTTCAGTTACCTGAAATTCATCCGTGGTATTTCAGTGGAGATTTCAGGCAGGTGAACAACCAAGTCTGATGAGTGACACTGAACTTGTTCCAGCCTGAGGGCTGTGGATGGAGCTCCCTGAGTTCTGTGGGAGCCTGTGCAGATGCAGAGCTGGTGCCAGAGCAGAAATCTGCATAATGCTAAGAGGGTTTGCAAGAAAGAGTCCCTAAAGCAGTGACAGAGACCTGCAGGGAGCCTGGTTTTACACAGCAAAGAACTATTGGCACAGGTCTGCTAATAAAATCAAACAGGACCTTTCAGTCTAAGCCACGTTTCTGCAATTATTCCAATCAGAGTTCTGGCCAGCCTAATTCAGCCGAGGCAAGTGCAGGGTGTGACTGAAAGTGTTACCTGCATTTAGCTGAGGTGAACAATTCCCCAAAGTTTCCAGGAGAATCTGCATCCCATTTGCAATTGATTAACTATTATTTGGCAGGCTATTTGAGCAAGGAACCGCTGACATTTTGAAAAGAGCTATTTGAAGATCTAGCACAGGCTTAAAACGTGGCCTTTGATTTATACAAAATGCACAGAAAGTGGGTAAAATGAGGGGCTGCACTTCCTGCATCCGTCTTGGCTGATTTTTTTCCTGCTTTTCTCACCTCCCAGGTTCTCTGTGGAGAGATTTGGGGAGACTTTTCAGGTACAGGTTTGAGCGTCATCCATTCTGCAGAGCTGTTTCAAAATGTTAATAAATGATGATGCTGATCCAGAGCCAAAGCAGCAGCAAGATGTGCCAGTCTTAATATTAATAAATGATCAATGTTTATTCAACTCAGGCAGTCTTGGGGTTTCCTTTAATAAATGGCTGCACTTCTGCTTTGTTTAGGAAATGCAACAGCAGCTGGGGAATTAAGGGTTGTAAAGGGGATTTCCTCTTCAAATCTGACCTTCCAGTGCTATTGGAATTAGCACAGTAATTACAGATATAGATATATACACATCCAGGACCTTTTCTGCTCTTTCTAGACACATTCCAATGTCCTACATAGGAAAGCCAGAAACGTGAACTGGAAGGGGTCCTGAGAGGTCCCTCAGTTCCTCCACACAAAATCAGAGATGTAGATATCCCTGTAAGGGTTCTTCTTAGGGTATTAAGGAAATAAAGGATTTGTCATTATTTTTTGTTGCTGTTGCTTAGGTCAGTAGCAGATGAAGGGAAGAAACAGGGTGCTTGGGTCAGAAATCTGATTCCATAAACTAAGGCAAGGCCCTGAGAAAAGAGGGAGACAAATTATCCTCAGTCTGCAACGTATGGACACAACTGCCTCTGCTTTCCAAAGAAGTGATTTCAGCCTTAATTTTAATGGCAAATCACATCCCAGCTTCACGACCCTTTAACCGCTGCAAGCCAACATTTGGGGGTTACAAGCCAAAAATTGTTCCCTTTTACTCTGAGCCTGCCCATCCCATCCCATCCCATCCCATCCCATCCCATCCCATCCCATCCCATCCCATCCCATCTCTAACTCCAGAATCAATCGTGAGCCCTTCCCTGCAGAGCAGCTGAGGAAACGCCCAAGTCTGCAGTGCTGGGCTGCAGAAACAACAGGGGAAGTGCCAAAGGAGATTTTTTCCAACCAGTATAAACAGATGGAAGCAAATTTGGTTTTGCAGCTCAACCAGTGGCCCAAGGAAGCCCTGAAAGAGCTGGATGGTCCTGGATTGGTACACTTAGATAAAGTCCCAGAGGGAATAATTATTGATAGGAGTGTGACCTCCCATCAGCACTCTGGGGCTGAAAAAACTGCTCCGTGAATTTCATGGAAAAAGAGATTCCTCCCCAGTTTTTCTGTCTCAGTTTGGCTAAAGCAGACAGAGTGTGATTGATAACAGCCTCTTAGAAATGCAGCACTCTGAACCTGCAGGCTGCTCCACCTCGGAGAGAAGCACAAATTTACAGCTTTTCATTAGGAGAGCTATGCATTAAAACCCCCAGGTTCCTCACAGAAAATTAAAACGTGCTTGTTTCTCCTATCAGCTTCTCAAGCACTCACCATTTCCTCCAGCACTTGAACCGAGCTGCTCAGCCTGCAGTTGTGTGGCAGGGAAAGCCTGCTCAGGCTGCAGCCCTGCCCAGGAGAGAACGGAGCTGAGCAAGCAGCTGACGCTTCCCATGCCCTTCAGACACAAAGTGCAAGAGAAAGCAGAGGGAAATCCATCCCCAGGACTTTCCACGGGGTGTAAATTACACAGTGGCACCTTCCAGAGGTGCCCAGCACCTGGCCAAGCTCATCCCAGAGCCAAGAATCCAGGCTGGGAAGGGCAAAGTCTCTGAGGAATTTCTGAACCAATTTGTCTTCTCCTTGTTAACTCCCTAAATAATAAGAACCAAATCATTACTAACTCCACCCAAGGTGCTGGATGGGTGGTGCACACTGCAGGCTTCATATCCCACGGAGCAGCACCTGAGGGAACACCCCGGCACTTGGTGGCTGTCACCTGCTGGTGGCAGGAGCTCTGCAAGGCCCCTCAGTCAGCATTACCCACGGAACACTCCCCACCTTTCTGAATCCTGCCAGTGGGACACTCCCCGGGGCAGCCTGACCACCAAAAACGGCTCAAATAAACTTTCCTCTGACTTCAGTAGAGGTGATGAAGGGAATTTGAAAGAGTAAAGGCATTTAGACACCTTCCCAGTTAGTTTTTGTCTTTTGTAAAGGGCCACGAAATCTTTTGCTCCGTACGTAGGAAAGGGCAAAGAAACGTCAAATCTTCCACGGCAAAGCTGGTGTAAAATGCCTGCGTTCAACCACAAAGCCCCATGCAAAAAAAACAAACCCAAAAAACCCCACCACAACCAGATTTTTCCATGCAGTGAAAAAACTGGATGTTCCTGGCTCTGACTTGAGCCCAAACCCTGCCTGCTGAAGGCTACAGGACAGCCCAGGAGCCCTGAGGTGAGGCTGCTGCTTGAGCTGCCTTTGAAAAAAATGCTCTTCGCAACCAGCAAAAATAAACATGTCCACAGGCACATCCGTAGCTTGTAGGGATTCTCTACTATTATAAAACACAAATGCACTTTTGCACTTCTCCTCTCCAGGTTCAAAACATGCAGATTGCCAGCAAGTAACCAAAACAAACCAACAAGCAAAAAAAAAAGGCTTTTGTAAAAAGCTCAATTTGAACTGCTCTTTCCCTTCAGATTAATAATGAAAATATTTTAAAATCATCAGAAAAGGAGATTTTTAAGACAATTTTTCTTTTTTACGGATGCAGTAGTGGTTAAAAGGACCTGAGTATTCCCAGCTAAAAGACTTTCCACCAGAGCATATTCCTGACATTTATCAGGCTATAAACAAACACCCACTGAAGAGCAGCACGTTATCCTTAATTAAACAACAACAGTTGGATGGGGGAGGGAGCAGGAGAAGGAAATAATAGTCATTTAGTTTAACTGAGGAAACGTGAGCAGACTTTTAATGCAGCCAGTGGCAAATGCAAGCAGTGACTCAAACAACACTAAATAACCACTAATAGTAACTGCACTTGTGAAGGAGGACAATAAAATTCAATAAATAACAAAAATTTAAATTTTTCTTGACAAGAAAAAAAAAAAAAAAGAGAACTCCGCATAATTTAACGTATAAATTTGGTGTTCTGGATAAGACGTTCTGCACAGGGATGTGGGAAAGTTAAAAAGTGGTTTCAAAAAGCCTGGAATTGTTGTGCTTAATTCTTACAAAAAGTTCTAAGGCTTGAGATGCAAATTTGGAAATGGCTCACTTGGCACAGTGTCTTACAAGGGAGAGTAACTTCTTCAAATTAAAGCTTTAATTAGCACAGCATTTAGCAACGTTATTAAGTTATCTTTTGTGGGAAAAGCCCAGGAAAGCACAATCTTAATGCAGCTGAGACATCGCAATTCCATAAATAAAAAAAATGGGAAGGATACGATTTATTATCCTGAAAAGCAGGGGAAGGTTTACATTAATTCATGACAGCAGGAGCTTTAAATAACAATCGTGGCTGTTTGTGCAGGACCAGTTCTTTGCTCCGGGGACAGTGCACCAAGCAGGGCAGCACAAATCCCCGCGGGCTCCAGGCTAAGGGGGCACGGCTGGAATCCCAGAGAAATCCCAGAGGGATCCAGGTGGGATGAGCTCGGCAGACACGACAATAGCTGGGTTTGTGCCGACCTGCAGCTGGGGGAATAAATAACATTGCTGGGGGAAGGACATCAAATCAGAGTAGGGGAGCTTTGCACTAATCCTGTGTTGTAAGGACAGCTTAAAAATGTGGTACTTTGATGAGTTCTGAGATTGACTCAAAGCTCTTTAATTTGGCTTCCTGGTATTTAATCTCTTAACTTTGCATTCTTAATCAAAACTCCGGGCGGACCTTTAATCTTGTGTGTACAGACTGGAAGATTAGAGGCCCTGAGCTGCCTCTGGCAGACAGCTGGAGCCTCCCCTCTGCCTCCTCCTGCCCTCAGAGGAATTCCAGACTGTTGGAACCCAGGGGGTTCCTATGATGCCTTTGGCCGACCCAAAACCTGCTCAGGAGGCTTTTCAGCCTTGCCAGAGGTGTCAGAGACCCTGGAATGATACTGAAAATGCCTGTGGCTCTGATTCTAATCCATGGAACAGGTTGGCAACTTTGTATGAGGAATTTCAAGTCACAAAAACTTAGATATTGAGAAATAGTAGTAGTTATAAGTAAAAAGAAAATATCTAAGTGTATGTCCAGGGGGGTTTGAAGCCCTGTACAGGGGGGTTGGAGATCTGTACAGGGGGGGCTGAGGCACAAGATGGAGAATTCTTACACGTGCCATGTTATCTTTTGTTCTTCTTCATCAGCTCCATCTTCTTGGTGCTGCTGGCACTTTGGGATTGGTTTGACACAGATCTGGACAGTGTGGTGTGAGGGGCACGGGTTGGTAATTAATGATAAACATTCAATAGGTAGTTATTAGTATCAAAGATCAGAGCTGACCCGGGGCGGGCACAGTGTGTCTCTGGACGCGTTCTGTGCCAACCCTGGCAGGGCAGAGAAATCTACTTTTGATAAGGAACTGATAAACTGCCTTGAGAACACCAACAAACCACTGCAGACTCCTTCAACAGCACGGGCTGCAAACCTGGACTGTTCTGTGCATTGTGGGGTCTCCCAGGGCAGCAGAGATCCCCACACCAGACCTGGGGAGAGGTCTGGGCAGAAAAAGGAAAGTCCAAAAACATCCCCTGGCAGAGAACAACCGGAACAATTTTAACCTCTTTTTAACCACTTTTGACCGGATGGATTTTAACCTTTTCAGCAAAGAGCCTCCGTGTGTGTTTCTTCTAAAACATTCCACATTCATTTAAAATTCCCTCCACCTCCCATCATAGTCCTTCATTTTTGATGGTTATTCTGGTTTATCTGCTCCTGAATTGTTCAAATTACTTCAATGGAGGCAAAGACTACAGAAAAATAATTTCCTGAAGTTCAGCAGGAGTTTTGAACTGTTCTCAACTTAGCTGGATGCCAGTGAGCCAGAATTAAACTTCTCTTAATCTGGATTGTTTCCTCACAGAGCACATGCAGCTGGGCAGAACAGCAAAAGTTATCTGAGGGGGTTATTCAGAGGTGCAGGGAAAGGTCAGAAGGAAAAAAAAGACATTTGTTATACAGACCAGCAAATAAACACAGGAAAAAAAAAATTGTTCCGTGAATAAAAAGAACATTTCCAGCGTGGCTTCTGCCACCCTCATTTTTATGCAGTGCCTTTGCAACCCAAATGTTATTCACAGAATACAAGAATTAGGATGAGACCTTCCCCTCTCCCTTGAGGAAGATTAGGAAACTTTTAAGAAACATCCCCGAAACCTGAAATGATTAAGTCATAATTTTAAAACCTATGTGAAGTCATTTTAAAATGACCAATGTCATTTTAAATGTGCCATTTTCCATGTGAGGGGTAATGACCAATATTCCATCACTTTTCCACGTTTTTCACGTTGTCTGAATAGCACAAAATAAATTTTTCAGGGATGAAAACCAGCAGAAGGATATCAGCAAAAGGGCAAGACTTCTCTCGAGTCTTATCTTTCTGGTAAACATATATATATATTTTGTTCCTGATAAACATAGGTAAACTAAATTACTGTTATTTCCTTCTCCCACTCTTCAGGGTTAATCCAGTGAGCAAAGAGCATTTCTGGGATCACAAACCTGATCTCCAGAGCAACAAGACAGAGCAGGATTAATGTGCTGCCTTGTTTCATGCCCAGGTTCCATCCCGCTTTCAGGCTGTGTTCTCACAGGTAAAATGCACTCCCTGGGCTGAAGCAGAACTGTTTTGGTTTTAAGATGGGGCAGAAATAATTTTTTTGATGGTTTAAATAAGGGTTTTTTCAAAGCTATTTTTGAGATTGGAATGATACACAGGTCATTTTCCCTTACTAAGAAAAAAGCGTGTGAAGTACTTGGAAATTTCCCATAACTATAAAGCAATAATCACCTTTGAGCTAATGATTTTCTTTTTATGACACCAGTACCCTCTTGCTTTTAACCTTTGCATTTTAATTGCTCAGGAACCAAAACTTTCCCACATACTGTTCAAACAAAAAGCTGATTTCCAGATTAGCTTGTAATTTTTCAATCAGATTAATAACCCTCAAAACACTTTTATTGCTGAGGGTATTTGAAGAGTTTTGTAAAAGAAAAAAAAATTGCCACATAGATGTGAAGTAACAAGTTTAGGGTTTTTTTTTTTTTTTTAAACTGATGGATAACAGACAAAGTTGTGTGTTGCTGAGTTGAAAAGTATTTTATCCGTGCAAGCAGATAAATATGAGCTTGGAATATCTCCATTCTTCCTTAAATACACTCAGTTAATCTGGCACAGCATTAGTGTGACAGATCCCACTGCAGCTTCTCAGCAAAATAATGAGACAATTCAACATCTCTGTTATAATAATTAAGCATCTGTTTTGTCTCCACCAACTCTTTGTAGGCAGCGTTTCATGGCACCAGCTCGGAGCTGGAAGTGATGCTGTGTAAAAAGGGGCAAATATTTTCTTCAGAACTTTAAAACCTCCTTTAGACATAAGCAATAGAAGCTCCTTGAACTAACAGCGCATTTTAATACTAAAATAATTCATAATTTTAATATTAAAATGTTGTTTCAATGCCTTTAGGCATCCAAATAGGGGACGTGGCACTTCGCCTTTTGTTTTGTCCTTTTTTTCCTACAAATAACTTGAATTCACTTTCCCTCTCGTTTTCTCCGGGGGATTTTTAAGGCGGGAAGTTTGGATCGCGTCGCTCTCCCGGAGGAGCAGCGAGGCAGCAATTCCCGGGGTCGTGCTGCCATCTGTGGTTCCGAACTGGAAAGGGATGGGCAGGGACACCTTCCACGAGTCCAGGCTGCTCCAAGCTCCATCCAAAAAGATTAAATCGTGGTAAATCTCCACGGAAACAAAACCAAAACCAAAAACCGCTCTTTTTTTTTTTTTTTTTTTTTTTTNNTTTTTCCGTTTGGGTTTTTTGGTTTTTTTTTGTGTTAAGAAAATAATAGAAAATCGTTTTCTCAATGTGGAAATCCTGTGATTTCCCAATCCCTGTTTCCCAGAATCTGACACATTCTGGTCTTATTTCCTTTGGAGATGGTTTGGGATTTTTCATGAAACAGAGAGGACAAATTATTCACTCTGGTTCTGACTGAAATCCCAAAAGCAGACGACCTTTTCCTGTTGTCCTCTACAGGCATTACAAACACAGACATTAAAAGGCAGGATCCAAGCAGGGATTCAGAAGGCAACCCCAAAACACACACAGGGAAGGCAGCTTGGTTACCACCAGCCTCCTGCTTTAAATCCCAGCTCCAAAACAATTTCTGCAGAATTCCAGACATTTGCCTCCCAGCTTTTGGCTGGCCCTCTGTGACACGTCAGCAGAGCTCAGATGTGAAATCGCAGCCCTAATCCAGCTGGTTTTTCCTAGCCCCACGTGCAGAAAAGGCTCAGCCCCAGCCCCGCAAGTGGCCACACATCCTATTTCCCACTGAGCTTCTCCTTTCCAATCCCAGCTGGAGTCTTAAGCCAAGAGCAGAGCTGGAATAGGCAGCAGAACCTGGGCAGTTATGGGATTCCTAGTGTGGCCTTTTCCAGGCTGGAGGCCAAGATTTCTCCGTCTGTGCACACCTCCAATCTCAGACACGTGAGATTTTGCAAACTCTTTGCACAAAAGAGCGCTGCTATCCTTTCCTGCAGTCTGCTCCCAAGGGCTCCTTCCTGCACATCCTCCAGAGGATCCAACCCCCCTCAGCTGGCCGAGCACTTTGTGTGCCCCCTCAGGCTTTGGTGCTTGCTTTTAAGAGGAATTCTCCTTTTTGGGAGGCACTCGGGATCTGCAGGCCCCAATATTTGGAGGCCGAAGCCTGGCACGGCCTGAGAGCTGAAGGGCAGCAGGAAATCTCTGCCCCGCTTGGAACACTCCACAGGCTCTTCAGGATGCCAGCACAGGCCGGGCCGAAGGGTTTTACAGCGTCAAAGTTTTACAGTTTTACAGTGCTGCCTCCCTGGGGTGGGCAGGGACACTTCCACTGTCCCACAAGCCCTGTCCAGCCCGGCCTCGGATGGATGAGCATCTTTGGGGACGTCCCGGGGCTGGGACACGGAGCGGCCACCCCAGAGCAGTGGGACAAGGGCGCTCTGGCCAGCCTGGCCGAGGGATGGAGCAGCAGCCGGAGGTGTG